>JAQZBX010001147.1:85000-88040 GCA_029593785.1 Cabassous unicinctus | reverse complement strand
TTATTTATCCCCCCCTTGCTGCTTGTGCTGCTGTGTCCATTCGCTGCGTGTCTTCTCTGTGTCTGCTTATCTCCCCCTTGCTGTGAGGTCTTGCCGCATCAGCCCACGGCACCGCGCAAGCCAGCCTACCCTCACAAGGAGGCCTCAGGAAGCTAACCGGGCCTCCCATATGGTAAACGGGGGCTCTATCCACTGAGCCACACCCGCTTCCCCCTGATTTTTTTTTAACCAAGGGATTTTCACCTGAAGAAGGAAATTTTTAACTCACCATTTTTCACTAGATTCCTCAGGACATACCTTTCCCATTCCAGGATTATTTCTGCCCTCTGTTACCTAAGAGCTCCTCAGAGGAATTAATGATTATAATACTTAAGTCTTTTACTCATTCAACCATTCCAGCAATGTTCATTGAGAGTTTTGCATGGGGAAAGCACTGTGTTAGGTGATGGGGATACAGAGGTGATTAGGCAACAAGGTACCTGCCCTCAAATAATTATATTCTGCTGGAGGAGATAGACAACACACAATCAAATAAATAAACAAGATAGTCTCAAATTGTGATAAGCTCCCTTGGAAAAGGAAGCTTATCCTATTCTGAGAGTAAAAGGTGTAGGATAAATACTTTAGACAGGGTGGTCAAAGAAGGTTTTCCTGAGGGGTGGTTATATTTGAATGGAAACTTTAAGAACAAGGAGGAGGAAGCATATGCGGAGACTAAGGATAAACATGCCAAGGAAAAACAACGAAACGTGCGTGGACAAGCTCATTCAGCCTGTTTGTGACAGAAAAGAGGGCAGCACAGTGGGAGCATAGTAAGCCAGGAAAGAGGAAGTGTGGAGCCCTGTGGGGAATAAGAGTGCAGGTTTTATTCTAAGTGATAGTAGCAGCCTTGCATCAATGCAATCAAGTGATCTGCACAATCGGATTGAGGGGCTTAACTGAGAGTTTTGGTTTCTGGGTGGAAAATGGATTACAAGAGTGTAAGAACAGAAGCAGGGAGACACTATTCCAGTAGATTAAGCAACAGATAATGATGAGACATGCACAAAGACAGTAGCAGTGCAGATGGAAATAAATGAAGCGATTTGAGATATCTTTTGGAGGTACAGTCAAAAAGATGCATTGATGGATTGACTCTTGAGGGTGAAGGAGAGGGAGAAATCAAGGAGTACTCCCAGACTTTTGGTCCAAGATTCTGGAAGTTGGTGGCATTTATCGAAATGGGGAAGACTGAGAAAGAAAAAAAATTTAGACAAGGGAAAAATAAAGACTTCTTTCTTGAAACATCATGTTTGAGATGCCTAGGTGCCTACCACATAACCAAGGGGCCATACTAATCAGGGCCTCATGGAAAGTATCTGGGCCTCATGGAAGAAATCAGACTCAGAGATATAAATATAAGCATATAGATATCACTTAAGGTCGTGGGACCAGATGAGGTCACCTAGAAAGAGAAGGAAGATGAAGAATAGAAAATGGTCCAGATCTGAGCAATCCAAAAATTATAGGAGGAATAAGGGGGAAAGAACCACTGAAAAAGACTGAGAAAGAATAGCTAAAAATATAGGGAGAAGCCCAGGGAAATGTGATATTAAGGGAACTCAAGTGGGAAGCAGATGTGGCTCAAGTGATTGGGCTCCCGCCTACCACATGGAAGGTCCCTGGTTCGGTTCCTGGTGCCTCCTAAAGAAGACAGAGAGCTGGCGCAATGGCAGGCATGATGAGCTGACACAACACGATGACACAACAAGAGACATGAGGAAAACTTAATGAGAGACACAACAAAGAAGGGAGTGGAGGTGGCTCAAGTGATTAAGTGCCTTCCTCTCACATCAGAGGTCCCAGTTTCAGTTCCCAGTTCCTCCTAAGGAAACAAAGGAGATGAACAGACACAGCAAGTACAAACAATGAGGGGGTGGGGAGAAATAAATAAAACAAGGCTTTAAAAAATAAAGGGAACTCAAGGAGGGCATGTCTCATGACAAGGATTTTTTTAATGGAGTAGGAAGTGAAGACTTGTATATGTAGAGTGTAGAATAGACAACTTTGCTTTGAAGGGGAGCAGAGACCTGAGGCACTGGAAGAGGCTGTGTAATCAATAGAGGTTTTTCTCAATGTGGAGGATATTTGGGCATTTTTATATGCTAGTGGGATCAAGTTTGCAGAAGGAAATTGATGATGGAAGGAGAAAACACCTGCAGAAATTAAGTCCTCAAAAAGGCAGCACATGTGAAGAGATTTTTTTTTTCAAAGGAGGGGACATTTTTTTCCATATAAAAGGAAGGAAGGCAGATGAGTGTGTGTACAAATGAGTTTCTGTATTAGGTGCTGGGAACATGAGGAAGTGCATCTTTGCTTCCATTTTTTTTCAATGACTATTTGGCAGGGTCACCAGCTGAGAATGAGGGGTTGGGGAGAGAATGGGAAATAATGTGTGTGAAGAAATGAAGGAAAATATTTTTTAAAGGATGGAAAAGGGAGTCTCTAGGGAAATCTAGTAGTGTTGAGTAAGTTTCATGAGGCAAGGAGCTGTGCTTCATTTGTTTACTACTCTATCTCAGGCTGTGAGCACAGAATGGACACTCCATAAATATTTGCTGGATGAACAAATGAAAGAATAAATAATAAGAACGGAAGATGGACATTTGGGTTATATCATGGTTGATGTTGCCATGTTAGTATGGAGATGGAAGAGAGGAGCAATTCTTTTGAGAGGAGGAGAGTATAATAATGAATCTTTATATCTAATGGGTATCTAAATAAGTAAAGATTTTGATTCATTTGGTCAATGAATTGGAGTCTTTTGAAGAAAAAATATGTCTCAGCAAATTTAATATGTCAATGAGCTACAACTTAGAAGACTGTTTCTTGGAGGTGGTGTAAGTGCTAGAGATGACAAGATCACAGATAAATCCATGGATGAAGTCAGGTGAGAATATGATTATTAGGAGAGGGACAGTCTAGGAACTGAGAGGCCAGGGTATAATATGAGTCATCCGTGTGATTATTGAAAGTCTTTACAAATTGTTATAGGGAGGAG
>JAQZBX010001147.1:35000-80000 GCA_029593785.1 Cabassous unicinctus | reverse complement strand
AATGCATTTCCTCAACTCATTTTAATTTGATGTCCCTATCACTTGAAACTTACAGTGGAATAGCTTTAGCTATGTTTTAGCTGTAGCTAGAAATATAATTTCAACATATCGTCCAGAATTTGGGATCCTGTTAGAATTAAAAATTGGAGTCTTCTGAATAAAGAAAGGCATGGTTAGATAGAAGATTCTGAAAAGCAATTTTCAGATATGTTCCACTTCCACCCTTTTAAAACAGCCCCTTTGGGTGAAGATGGAAAGGAGAATTTGTCCATGGGAAAATATAGAAATAGCCATAAGCACAGTTGTGTAAAAAATTAGGCATGGAAAGGAAAAGGAAAGAAGGCAATAAGGAACAGTTTTATTGGCCATGTATTTTATGTATATTATTTTATTGAATTGACATGGAAGCCCCTAAATATAAGTAAGCAATATTGTTCCCATTTCAAAGAGAATGAAAGTTAAGGTCCATGAAATTTAGTGGATCAAAATCATAGAATCAGTAAGTGTAGGGTCAAGATTCAACAACACATTTGTCTCCCTTGAACTGCTCCTCTCCCCACATTCTTTATTTTACAACCACTTGCCTCGTGATTAGAACTAAGACGACAATGAGTAAGTTGATATGAAAATCACCCCCATTTCAAACCTGTAAAATTTGGCATAATATTCCAATTATAGATATAGTTATATCTGATAAGTGTAATAAACATATGACCTTTAAATGTCCAAGAGAAACAATTGAGGAAAAGTCACATTCCATTTATCAACAGTTAAACCATAAGGTACTTACTAATTCACCTCATTTCTCAGTGTCTCCCCAAAATCAGTATCGTGGAGGACAGTGTGAATAATAGGATTGAAAAAGGAACCTTCTATTTCAACAGAGTCAATAAATAAAAGCATCATATAGTCAGAGACAAAAAGCTCTGTGTCCTGAAACCACAGTTCTTTAAGTGGGACTGGCCAATTCCCTCTGAAGATTTTATTTCACTTTACTTTGTTTTCCAAACTTTATGGATCTAAGTTTTAAACACATTACATTTCTAGCCCTTAACACACAGATGAAGAGCCACATTAATTAATACATGATGTCGGTCGTGCTCATTGCATTAGCAGTGGATCACCAGTTTTGACTCCACGTTCGCCAGGTGGTTCAGCTCTATTCCACTGCATGGACAGCACTCCTTGCATTTAGCCATCTGGCAAACTCATGCCTTTTCACCGTGCAGACGGTTTAGCCTAAACCTGCCATCAGCTCAAATGCAAATGATGGTGCTTTAATTGTGCTGTCTTTATAAACAAAGAAGAGCACATCAATTTTCATAACATCATTTTCTATTTCCAATATGAACATCTCAGTAGTCTTTAATCAAGTCGTAATTTCTGAGCTCCCTCCGGTCTCAAGGGTCTCAGAACTGTGCTTCGGGCAGAAAGGGAATGGCTGGGATAATGGGTTAGAGGACACAAGGCAGCATCAGTAGCACACCCCACTCTGGGAACCCCTGGCTCCTTGAATCCCTCTCTACCTCCTCCTCTTCCCCAAAGATCAGGTTAGTGGCTTGGGTAACCTTCTGTTTCCCAATTTCCCTAACAATATTTTATCAGGAGCTTGATACTCATTTTCCTAATTGCTAATTAACCAAGACCAATCCCTTAAGAATCCTTGACAATGTAAGTAAGTAAAAAAAAAAAAAAAAAAAACCTATCTTACTTCCTCTTCTTATATGAAGTGTGGGACAAATTCCTTATTTCAATGTTGAGCTGAAGGTTACACATACTATATGTATATAACTCAGATGTCATGATGGCTCTCAAGTACTAAGGGAACAATTAAGATTCCCTATTAAGAGCCCATGGCCTACTGAAAATTTCAGAACCTCTCCCTGGCATACAAAAATGCTAACAATAGCTGAATTAAAGGTTACACACCATCTAACCACAAGCTTTCAACAAATTATTGCAGAAATAAAGAACCACCAGTTAGGATATAAAACATAAACAAACAAAGCAGATATTCATTTAGTTTAGTTTCTCTACCAAGAAGGTCAATGAATATCACAAAAAAAATATTTCTCTTTCAATGGGTTTGGGAGGAAAAAAAAGAGGTTTATGCTGTACACTGAGAATATGCAATCAACAATAAAGCTCAGTTCATTGGTAATATACATGATCATCAGTTATAACAAAAATTAAATTAAACAAACCCCTCTATTGTGGAAGAAACATTTTTGGTCAGAGCACTAGGAATGAGATCAGCAGAGCCACATGGAATTTCATTTAGGGTAGGAATCTGATTAAATTAGGTTGATCTAGAGAAGGGAGGTGAACCAAAATGGTGACCATTTATTTTGTGAAAGATACTATTCTAGGCATTTTACATACATCATCTAAATATAACCCCTCAACAAAGCTATGGGGCATCTATGATTATTTCTTCCTATTGTTTGTAGAGTGAACTGTAATGTGGGGAAATCTACTTTATTCATTTGTTAATGAAGTTCCAAAAGACCTCATTATGAGATGGCCTCAGTACAAGGCAATCCTGTGGCAATATTATTGCCACAAGTATTTTATAATGTGAATATAAAACACAATCTTTGCTTTCCAAATATATGACAAATTTTTAAAACTTAAGTGAGTAGGATGCAAAATATATGTATGAGTATTTTATATCAACATTAACCATATTAGATGGTTTCTCAGTTAAAAAATAAAAATGAGTGACTTAACCTGGTCAATACCCATAACACCCAATGAGGAAGTTAAAAATGTGGATATCCATTGTATGGAAATAACGACACAGAAAACAAAGTGTATATGTTTTCCAACATAATGCCACTCCTCCTTTTACTACAACCCCCAAAACATTGAAATCAGACCAAATTAATTTTTCTTATTCTACCTATTAGTCTACCTACATTGTCCACCTACTACTGAAAGACACAGAAAGGTACTATAATTAACATCCAAAAAATGTGAGACATCTTGTTATCAAGAAGCCTCCAATACAGCTGAGTTTGTTAACAAAATTAACCCAAATCTTCCTCATTTATTTAATCATCCTTTGGCATGCACTCAGGGGGTTAAGACTCTTAGGACATTGCATTGCAAGAAAGTGAACTTGTGAGGCAGGTGAGTCCGTTTATACAATAGCCAAACCTTGAAATAACTTCAACAACTATAACGTGTGTCAGGGCAAATCCTGACCCAAACAGTATAGCAAAGGTGTCATTTGTCTTATATTTGTGGCCTTCTATCTAACAAGTTCCTGAAAAAAAAAGAGAAGAACAGTGGAATCTAGCAAGCAAACACCATGACCTTGCATGCCAGGGAGAAGATATGATGAACTCCAGCTCAGAATCATATTGAATCAGGTTCAATTCAGGACATAAAATGAAATGAAAAGCCCAAACTAATTAGATTGTAATGAGCAGTTCATCTGCCTTATGTCGTTTTATCACGTGCAGTAGGTGCTGTATCCCTACAGTGAATGACTTCAAGCAAGTCATCAGCTTGTACTGTGTTCAAGAATGCTAATCAGAAGGAAAGGGGCCTTTTTATGACATGCTTGAAGAAAACAAGATTGATTGTAGCTTCTTGATCATAGCAGCGCCAGTGGAATGGCTTTATCTCTATTAAACTTCACTTGCATTTCTGGAAAGCATGGAGTGTCCTAATGAGACAGGCAGAAATAAAGGAGTTCATTAGTACAAAATTGCTAAAGTTGAAATGTCATGTAACAAGTTGGGAGCTGATATTCTGAAGAATTCATAGTCTCAGTCTGAAACTCAAATGTGAGCAACAGGTACCATTTTGGTTTACTCAGCCACACTTCAACTACCATATTACCATTCAGTGAATTCCCAGTTTTGAGGCCCTGGAGGACTTTAGCTGCATCATTAAATATCTCATAGTGAGCAAACAAACAAACAGAAAATCTACAATTGTCATAAGGCCCCAAAGTGATTTCCCGTGTACCATAGCCTTGGGGGAACCAGATTAAGCCTTCTAAAGAGAAACACAAAATAAGAAAAACAGTTCCTCTTTGTGTGTGCATATCATTTGCCAGTTTGCTATTGTTCCATTATCCACCTTTCTCTGCTCTGTGTCTCTGGGAACATTTCCCAGGCTCCCTTGCCAACTGGATTTTGGTAGGTTTACCCAATGGGAGGCAATGGCAGAATCCTGGGAGGAGAAAAAGGGAAGAAGTTGAGGTATTTTTCTCTGCTCTTTCTCTGCTTCAGCCTGCACCCTTGGCAATAGCTCCATCTTCTCTGTGGCTCTGGGTCTCATTGAAAAGCTCCTCTTTCAGTGGTCACAGCCCCAAGAGAGATTTCCTCCCATGATTCTTTCTCCCCATAGTGCTACTCTTCTCTGAACCATGAAAACAATTCCTTCTCCTTGTGTCTCTCCAGTGCTAGGGGTGTTTTTAATCTCTGGGTTGCCTCACCATCACCTTCTCAATTTCCATCATGTATGTAACCAACTCCCTATATTAAATTGCCTCTGTTTGAAATATCTAGAGTGGTTTCTGTTTGCCTGCCTAGACCATGATGGATATATTGTTCTTATTTAGAAACTTCCTTCTCAGGAATAGCGTTCCCTTGAAAAATAGCCTCATGAGAAAATCATCAACGGAAGAAGAGGAGAGAAAAGAATTACTGAAAGAAAAAAAATTGCGTGAAGCTCTTTATATGGCTGTTCTCCCATGATATAGCTAGTTATTGTAAGCTGTCTGCAAGGTTCTTTTAAAAAGATGACAATTAGGAGTCCTTGAACATTAGGATGTCTGTACATTTCTAACCTTCTACAGATTTTCTCTAAATTTGTTTACATTCTATTTAACTGCCCCTTAATTTGCTACTAAAATTATGTTTTTATATTCATATTCAACATCATGTCTTTCATTGTTTTTGATTCAACACATACTAACTTTCATTAGAAGCATCTTGGAAAAGTAAAATAATTTTAGAATAAATTTCAAGGTCAAAAATGAAAGAGGGCTAAATTTCTTGACTGTATGAGTTGTAAAATTATACATACTTTTTGGTTAGGAAAAGAAAAGCATTAACCAACTCACCCCTTTTTTTTCCAGCCCATTTTTCTACAAGTAAACTTAAACCAACCAGAGAAGTCTTATTTGTGACTTAGAAGAGAACTGGGTAAATATTTAGCCTATTGCTAATTATCCTTTCTAATACTGAATATTTACGTTTCCACATAGTTGGAATTTTCTCTCAGTGATTTGGCAAGTATAAATTATCCTTGCCCTCAAGACTCCCAGCTCCAAAAGCAGCAAGTCAACAGTTGTGTTAAAAGGATGCTTTTTATTATTAACAATTAATACTGGATTTAAATGTAAATACCCTGACTAGCTGTTACTGCAGTTACTTTACATTTACATTAAATAATATTAATGGAGGAGGCCCTTCATTTCTTGCTGATGCCAAAATTATCTCAGTCCCCAAAGCCTATTTTGAAATCCTCTCACCAAAATTCATTTAATACATCAGAAGTGCCCAACAGAAGGCCATTGTGGCAAATTTCCCATGGTTTTTAAGTAGTGAAGGTACAAGCACCTCATTTTTAATATGGAAGGTTGGCCAACCAACCATGGCTTCCAGCAAACAATGAATCATCTGACTCCATCTTGATAATAAGCCTCATAAGCATCGCCATTAGAGTTTCCCAGCTTAATTTTCATTCGTCCCCTCTTCACTCCAGCATAATATATATGCCCAGAGGATATTTTGAATTTAAATCATGCCTTACAAAATCAATCTTAGGTGACTGGTCTGATCCATAGGGTTTTTTCTTGGGGCTAGAAAGATCTAAGAAAGCTTAGAACCACTTGAGATAAAAGTCCCAGCCTCCAAGAAGCTGAGATATCTAACTAGTAACCCTGATGTCCTTCCCTCTAAAAAAGGGTGAGGCTGGAGAAATTTGCCCTTGTTGGCCTAATGTTTTCCTTTCTGCAAACTTTTCCTCCCTTGGTGTTTCACATACCTGATATCTTCATTCTTAAAGGTCTTTTACTCTTCAGTTCTACCAAAACTTCTTAGAAAAGGAAGTGAAAAACTCATGTTGCACATGATCTAAATCACAACTAAGTTTTATGTATTAACTTTTTCCAAGTATATTTGCTTTGAACTAGGGGGCTTAGCATTAATCAAAAAGAAGAAAATCACTCATGCAAAATTTCAGGCACCAGCAAGCCATGCCAACATGGTATTTTGTGTCTTTCCATAGCCTTTTGAAATCACATTCACAGAGGGCGTCATCTCAGTCACCTACCTGTAAAGTCACCTTGGTTCTTTCCCTCCTGAACTAACTGCTATCATTATCATTCAAGCCTACTTGATATTTTCTTTATTATGTATTTATTAAGTGTCAGTGGGATACTACATCTAAAGAAGCTGCTAAAAGTGGTTAAGTAGTACTTGAATACAAATCTCCAACCTAGAGCTGCTAGGAAATATGTTTATTATTCAATAAATGGTTTTTTTTTACTATTGCCCAAACTGTGCCCCAGCATGACCTGGGTAGACTAATCCTGCTAGGGGTACTATTTTTGGATGCCATAAATCTAAGCTTCTGGCTATTTCTAGTCATTAAATATCCCATGGAAGTTTTCATAACACTAAGAGTTTTTAATCCCCAGTTTCTGGCCAAATTCCAACTGGAATAATTACAGTTTGCTTACAGTACCTAAATTCTCATATGGAAGGATAAGGAACTCTTTTATTGTATCATCTCCACAATTAAACTGTAATCTATAAAATATGTTTGTGTAATTTATCTTTAATATGGGAGAAGGCAGTTGTTATATAATTCTGTAAGTAGTATTCCCTCTCAAACCAATACATTTGTTCAGGGTCTCTGAAATTATTTGTGTGCTAAAATGCAGTCAATAAATGCCAAATGCTAAGTCATCTTAAATCACAGGAAGGAGAACCCAGGAGTTCACCATAAGAGTCTTTTTTCTAACGACAGGAAAATAGAGCCTCTTTGCCTGAATTTCATTATTGCTCACATGGTTTTTTGGGCATTTGGTTTCAACTCAGAAACACACAAAATGTTACAGGCAACTTGAATTCATTAGGTTCTTTTGATTATTTGGGAAGTTCAGAAGAATGAAAGCCTGGTCTTCCAATATACCATGCCCACATGAGGGAAGTTTCCAGTTTATAGTTACAGAGTGAAAAGAATACCGAATTTTCAAAGGTCTGGTCACCTAACATTCAAAAAGATAAACAAAATGATCTCACTGAGGAGTTCCTAAAACCTAAAAGGCCTTTAAGTGGGCCAAGAGTAACAGCTGCTCTCGCCAGAGACAAGATCTGGCAGGCATCTAGTCTCAAGGTCAAGGGATGTGGTGGAGAAACAGAAACACTGGCACCAGACAAGGGCAGAAGGGGAATGCACCAGGGTGGAGACTGCCAGCTTTAGCCAGTCTCACCCTCACAGATGAAAAGGGCTCACCTTGTCCCCCTAAACCAGCAGTGTGAGATGCCGAGGAGCCGGGGCGTGGGGGTGAGCTTTTGCCCTCATTGCCATTCAATGGCTGGCATCTCTTGGGCAGTGGCCAGAGGACTGATTCCCTTCAGCTGGGGCATAGGAAATGTTCTTTGCAAAGCACCTGGACGATGAAATCCCTTATTCTCTGGTTGTGAGACCATCTCAGATGACTTCAGCAAGTTGATTTGTCTGGCCAACTACCCCAGGTCAGACCTGCATCTTCAACTGTCCCAGAAGGGAGCACCCAGCCGCTAGAAGAGCTCCTTAGGACAAAAACTGCTGTTGTCTCTTTGTAGCTCTTCATTAACTCTTCCAATCAAGAACACAGAACTGCATCCCTTTAACCACATCTGGATACCCGGTTATCTTGTTCTGTTTATAGGGACAATAGGAAACAGCAGTTCTGGAGCCTCATAATTCTGTTCATTCACGAATTTGTTGTTTCCTTGCTTAATTTTGTTTTGTGATTATCAAAATAACATTCTTACATGGCTGTGATTAGAACTCCAAATAGAATAGTTCTCCAAATACTAAGCAGAATTCCTTCTGATCAATAGTATAGTAAATAACATGTATCATCATATCCAGATATAAGAGAGACTTGATCTAGATTATGCAATCTTAGCTTAAGAAAATAGAGATCCAAAGCTTCAGAAATTAGAAATACAAAGCTTTAAAGAACTAGAGCATTGGTTTGTTTATTGGTATTTTATTGTACATTTAATTCCTAGAATTTTCATCCCTTCTCAAGAAAATATAACAAACTGGAAATCTATGAAAATGTATTTGGTGAAAGTCTGCAAGTTATAGTCTCATTTAAGCTGTTTCTACTTTTTCTCTTCTTCAACTTTTGAAGCACTGTCTTTAAAACTGTTACATACCCAGAAGGGTTGGCAGAATTGGGACTGGAATAAAATAGGATATGATTTGTAAAATCATCTTCATATATTTGAATAAGGTATGCTTTCCCCTCTCAAACTCATTCATGTAAAGTGGCTCTTATAGCAGTTGTTAACACCATAGTGCGAATATAAGGCAATGTGCTATCTCGCTCAGTAATATGTGCATTTTGATCTTATTTCTAATTGTAGAATGAAATGATCTGTTCCAGATAAAAGAATTTTAAGTTTAAGCCCAGAAATTATTTTTGAGCTCCACTTAATCGCCTTTTTTTTTTGGTAGCTTGAAGGGAAGATTTACAGAAAGTAGTTTTTCTTGAGAGAATGTTCTCTCCCTGCCAATTTTGTTTTACAAAACTACATTGTTTTACATTATGTATGTTAATGCATTTGGAAACTGTGGGGAACTGGAAGGACTTTAAAGTTTATCTAATCCAATCTCCTCATTCCAGAGATTTTAATATAATAAATCTACAGCTATTTTTAAACTAACCTTTCATGAAAACAACTCACTGTTTCATAATGGTCTTTCCCTAAATGAGTTTCCATCAGTGGCATGATCTGCAACTGTCTCTGGTATCTTTATATCTAGGCATGTCCATTTGCACAAGCTCATAGAAACAGTCCTTGAGGTGATGCTGTGGAACCACCCACCACAGATTGCAAGTTTTTTCCTTCAGCAATGGTGATTATTTGCTTTAACTCATACATGATCTGTAGTTGTATCTCCTTATTGGCCACTTACTACTGGCCATGACTGGGGTCACAAATAGAAAACAGTGGCCCATGAAAGAAGTAAGTTGCCAGGGCCTTGTGGAGCAAGTAGCTGTTTGGTACATCATGGAAACCCAGGCTCAGATGCAACAGAGGCTCCCAGGAAATGACAGCTTTATTGCTTGCACAGCACAAGGTGTCTCAAAAAGGCAGGGGAAAAGATCCCACCTTGGTTGGTACCTTGGGGAGACCAACTGCTTGGGTCAGTGTTGGTGGATGGCAGTTCTGCCTCGCTTTGCATTGGAGATGAGGGACACCTGCACTGACTGAGTGCTGAGCTTTTATATACTTCAGGGTGGGGAGGTTCTGCCAATGAGCAAACTTTGTGCCCTGGCAAGCAGCTGTGGCTAATTAAGATGGACCACTCCCCAGATGCCTGTGGTCTCTTGTGAAATAGAAACATTCCAAACACATGTATGCAAACAAGCACAAATGGAAACATAAACACCTGCAAACAAGCAAACACAAGGAAACATAACAAACACCTGCACACAAACAAGCACAAGGAGAAGAGAAGGGGGATAGGTGAAAGCTAGGAGGTGGTCACTGAATGTGTCCTGATTTCCTCAACAGGCCTCTGGGCTGAGCTTCCCTAGCACAGTTCTCTAGTTAAAGAGCTAACCAGCCACCAATACATACAAATAGGCACATGCCATTTTAAGAAGTCTCTTAACAACCATTGGCCTACTTTTCAGTCAATGAATGCTAACTCATTAACAAGTTTTCAAGCTATTATTTAAATCATTTAGAATGACCTAGGTTTCTCTCTTTGTTACCAGAGATTGTGTTGAGTTGTTGACTGGTGATGTGAATGAGCAACCTAAGGAGTGGGATGGAAATGATTCTTATTATTAATAACAGATCTCACGTAGGTCCTGGCATGATCTACAAGGCTTAACACTCCAAAGCTAGAGATCACAAGTTATCCATAACATGATGGAATTGGTTTTTTAATGAGTGTATTTCATCTTAATTCATGTTGTCATGTGGAGCCATGATGTCACCTAAATGTAGTTAAGCCATAAAAGGGGCCATGTTTTCCTGCTAAAATATTATTAGCATTTTACTGGGCTCCTGTATCCTATAAAAAGAGTCAAGGAGAACATACAGATCTCTACATTTCTCCTTTTCTATGGTAGAAATGAACTTAGCATGCTTTCAACTAAAGACTACAATTGTGCAATTCTATAACAAAGACATTATTGTTCAGGATTTAGAATGGAGAAATTCAGAAAATAAAATGCAAGCAATATATAAATGTCTGAATCTCAAAGAGCTTAAAATTTATCTCTACATAACATGTGTTGGGTATGAATGGATCTTGAGAGGGTAAATGTAAAATCGCCCCTGATGTCCCCATTTTGTCATTGTTGTCATTATGGTTGTCATCATCATGGCAAATACTATTAACTGAGCACCAGTTACTCCAAGTTCAGTTTCCAGTTATTCAGATTTAGTTGCCAGTTCTTCCACAATGTCCTCTATGATACTAATTTTTAGTCTTCTTTGATTATTTATTATGAGCAAGTCTTTTCAACAAAATAGTAAGCTTACTACAGGACAAAGAAAATGCCTCATACATATTTAATATTCCCAAAATGAAGGGTTTCCCAAAGAATGATACACTTACAACTGATTGTATATAAGATCACTTTATTGTACACAGCTGAACACATCTTGATTTTAAAAATTCCAAATTAGCTTTAATGTGTGCTGGAAAACATAATTAGCACATCATATTTTCACAGATATTATAGATTAAGGAGAAACTTCCTTCATTTAAAAAGCTAATCAACTAAAATAATTAAGTAAATAATAGCACAGGTGGTATAATTATTGCTAAAAATAATTGAAATGGTATTGGACATTTGAGAAACATTACAATAGGTGATGTATATATACAATATATAACATTTATTGAGCACTTATTATATACCAGATATTGTATTGTACATTTTCTCATTTAATCCTCACAACAACACTTAGAAGTAAGTAGTATTTTTATACCTGTGTAACAGTGGAGAAAATGGAAGTGTTTCTTTAGTTCAGCAAATGTGCAAATTTCCTCACTGTGCCCAAGACCACGCTGGGATTCAAACCAAGCAATGCTACTCTAAGACCTAGAGCTCCCCACCACTATGATAAGTAGTCTCACATGCTTAACATATTACAAAATCATAAAGATCATGCCTCAATCCCATATAATGTAATTTTTAACCTCATCAGAAGAAAATGATTTTCTATATTTAAACAAATATTTCCTGAACCAGTCCCTCTTTTTCTGTACTACAGTAGTGTGGTGACATGGAACTGTATATACCCCAGAAAATCATGTTCCTAGAGATAATCCATTCCTGCAGTTGTAAACCTATTAGACTTTTTGATGAAGTTACTTCAGTTAAGTCATGGCCCAGGGTGTGTCTTAATTCCCCTACTGGAGTCCTTTAAATGATAGAGAAAGCCGTGCAAGCAAGAAACTGAAAGCAAGGAAACTGGGAAGAGACCTGCAGATGCCTCCATATGCCATGTGATAGAGGAGCTGGTCTTTGGGAAGAAAGCTTTGCCTGATAATGACTTAATTTGGCTATTTTCCTCATCCTAAAAGCTGTAAACTTGAAACTAATACTTTCCTATTGTTAAAGTCAGTGTATTTCATGGTATTTTCTTTGAGCAGCTTAGCAAATTAAAACAAGTAGAAATGGGTCCTAGACGATCACTGGGTACAAGAACACAATTCCTTAGTCATATCTTCAAACACCTTGTTTCTCAGCAGGGCAGAACAAGCTCAGCTCTTTTAACCTTGAGAAACAAATTATAGTCTAACACACTTGTATTACCTGCATATTTCTCTTTAGTTACAGAAGATGGGCTTGGCATAGTCTTATAGTAGTAGTCTGACCAATGCAGGAAATGCAACTAAATAGTTCTTTGAACATTACTGGGACTGGAACTATTTTTAATAATGTGACTTAAAGATATTTTTATTATTTTTAATTACAGTGCATTTTCCTAAGAAGGCTGTATTAAGGAACAAAGCACATAACACAGAAGGAAGATGTCAGTAGCTTGCCAGAGGTTAAGGAGCTCTTAGCCATCTCAGGTCTTATCCAAAGCAGCCCAACACAAGATAATTTGCCACAGGAAAGGGGTTGAATCGGTCTTTCCAAGACCTACAATAAACTTCAAACCAGCAGAAAAGTGACCCAGATCTTCATTGCAGTGTATCACCCCAGAAGGAATCTGATGCCAACTAACCATACTGGCGGATAATTCTGTTGCATCAGAGGATTCACTGTGTCCTAAGTTATTGGTGATAGTAGGCATCATAATGTAGGACTGTGTGTTACCAGGTCTAGAACATAATCTTACATGTAGTAGTCCTTGATAAAAATTTGTAAATTTAAAAATATTTAATGTTTAACAACTTGGTTGACACTATCACCATCTTCATTTACTTTTTTTTTTAAAGATTTTTTTTCATTCCACACACACACACCCTGCCCCCGCTTGCCACTTGTGCTCGCTGTTTGCTTTCTGTGTCCATTCACTGTGCGTTTCCTCTGTGTACGCTTGTCTCCCTTTGTTGTGTCATCTTGCTGCGCCAGCTCTCCGTGGGCGTGGGCCATCAGCTGTCTGCGGGTGCAGGTCAGCTTGCCCTCATCAGGAGGCCCTGGGAACTGAACCCAGGGCTTCCCATGTGGTAGACAGGAGCCCAACCACTTGAGCCACATGCACTTCCCATCTTCATTTACTTTTATTCCAAACAAAGCCAAGAACCCAGCAGGAGCTAGAAAGGAAGGGAATACCTTTACAACAAAATATTTAATAAATTCTCAAAGCCTAGAAATGGGGTAAGTCATACAGCAAGTTTAGAAAGAGAAAGCAGATCTATTTGGGCTAGTATGCTAAAACTAGCTAATATCAATTCAACCCATCCTCAGTATAAGCTGGGGAAAAAGACAAATTGAACAGGAATGAAAAAGATAGATGAGGGAAATTCAACAGCCTCAGGCCCCTTGAATTCATTTCTACCAAAGTAGTTTGATTATTTATACATATTTGATATATGTTTAGTCACCAGATTCAAAAGGACTGTCCTTGGAGGAAACAGAATAATACTAACACCCATTAATTCAGATAACTAAAAGCTGATCACTGTGCAAACTATGTTGGTTAATTTGTTTCCCATTCCCAATTGTAGTTGAAATTCTCCTGCCCACAGTTCCCTGCATGGGAACTAGCACTAAGCTGTTTGGGGAGTAATGGTGTCTGATTTAACCAGGGATGATGTCCATTGGCCAACCAGGTACTAGTAAGATTCAAGATGCATTCAGATGGTGGTGGTCGCTAAGCCTGATGGGTCACGAATAAAGTCAGGGCCAGTGACTAGGCTGGGTCATGCATACAATGGATAAGCTGAGAAACGTTTTCAAAGAACATTCCAATGGATGTTTTCATGACATCAAAAAACCTTGATGACTATATCTTCAATGTAACATTTATGTAATCTAAAGCTTCTTTTAAAATAATAATAAAATAAATTTTAAAACCTTGATGAGAAACATGCTCCAAAGTTTTCAGCATTAAACCTCAGAAATGCCCAAAGTTAAAAAAAAAAAAAAATCTTTCAGGCTAATGAAATGATAAAGACTATCTACATGGAGTGATAAAGATTAATTTTGAAGTTCAGGGACAAGTTAAACCTAAAAATCTGAAAAATTAAATTCATTTACATTTTTCCTTAAATAAATATGAATGGATAAAGATCACAGTGAATGCACTCCAAAGATAGCTTATAACACCAAAGAGAATAAACATCTAATTTTAAAGTTATTTGGGTTTTTAATTTATGCAAACAAATAATCTGTTACTACATTATTCTGAGAAAATTTATGAGTGACCATAGTTGATTGTGCAACTAAAACTTAGTGCCACGTTGCTAGCTCTGAGGACCTGAGTTAGAGGTCCCAGTGGGCCCCTCTGGCTAACCGGGAGATAGATGCAAAACCATGGAAATAATGCACACATGGTATTCCAGAAATATCACCAGCACCGAGCATTTGCAATTTTGCCAAATTCTCCAAGACTTTTACACAAGGAAAATGTTTAAGGATAGAAATAGAAATTTATACTATAAACTAAAAGCAACCTTGCAAGTAATTACATGCCCACTTGTTCAGAGTGATAAATTACACTCGCTCATGCTTTATACATTTTATGACTTATGAGAAGATTATAGGTAATCTCTTTTTTTTCCATTGATACTAGTAAAATTGCATCAAGGCTGTACGTGTCAGTTTGGAATAAAACAACTTTGAATATGATCTGGAGCCAAAACAGGTGGTGAGAGAATGTAGCAGCTAAGATGTTAGACAGAAAAATAAGGGGGAGGGAAGGGGTAGAACATCATTGAAAACCAGTTCATGCCACTGGTAGTGCAGCTGTGCAGAATAAAAATCAACTGTGATCAAAATTGCAATTGACAACCTGAAGACAAATGGAAGGCCAAGGAAAGAGAGACAGACAGCTCGTTGAGAAAGCTTGGCTCGCATGAGTTTAGCCAGAGCACTGTGCAAGGAAAATGGAATGCAGATGGGGAGAAAGGCAGCTGAGGCATGGTAAGGAAGAGACTGTAAACATCAAGTCCATCAAGTGAACTCCAAGGCGCTATAGTGGGTGTAAGGTTGTGTCTGCTGGAGGTGCTTAGAACTGGTCTTCAGCAAGGGCCCACCATCCTCAGCATGAACATGACTTTCTCCCATAGTCACATAGTTCACATGCCAACGAACTTTCATCACCTCCCCTCACGAATTGCAGTTTGTTCCAATACCACCCTTTCACCCAGTAATCCCAGTCCTGAAGTGCTTTGTGACAAGATATACTTTCATAGTGGCCATGCCACTATCAAATTTCCAAGCAAAACAGCATTTTTAACAAACATGAATTCTATTTATATTTCTCTTACAATTCACAATTGGAGAGAGAGGGGCCTCTCAATTACTAGAAACTCTGCCTTAGTCCATACCTCGGTTTTCTTTAGCTTTAGAATAGCAAAGTCACCCATATCCACAATGTCTTTGTTTTAATGTAAAGTTATTCCAATAATTTCCCAAGAAATTTTTCCTTTATGGAATCTTAAATTTTAAAGGGTTGTGTCTGTGTGTACATCTCATCCAAACTCCCTCTCCTGTAGGAAACCCTTCTTAAACAATTTTAACCAATTAGACTCAATCTTACTGTCAACTGTGGGAGAGCTCTTGCTAGAAAGTTCTTTTATAATATTGATTCACAAATAGTACCATCCATCTGTCCTCCTTCTATGTGTTGGTTGAACATAAAAAGCCTCTTCATGATAGTCATATCTTTATATGAGGATGAAAATTATTTCTCTAATTATTCTTCCCTTCTGTCTCTCAATTAAATCACAAGATAATTCCTATAATTTTCACCATCCTTGCCATCCTCTTTTGCACACACTATGTTCTGACAATGACCCTCTTCAAAAGTGGTACCCAGACACAATATCCTGGTGTAGACTGAGCAATACTGAGAACCAAGGTGTTGCAATTTCCGACAAAGTAAATATTTTCTATCTATGCAGCCTAAGACCTTGCTAGGTTCCTGATAGTAATATTAAAATCTCAGCTCATATTAACGATGTGTCGTGGTTTAGAATTACATGTACCCCCTAAAAAATCATGTTCTTAAAGCTAATCTATTCCTGTGGGTGTAAACCTATTGTAAGTAGAACATTTTGATGAGGTTACTTCAGCTAAAGCATGGGCCAGGGTGGGTCTTAATCCTCTTATGGGAGTCCTTTATAAATGGGATGAATACAGAGAGAGAGAGGGTGAGATAGATAGAGATAGAAATAGAGGGGGGGGAGAGAGAGAGAGAGAAGGAGGGAGAGAGAGAAAGACATGGAAGCAAGAAGCTGAAAGCAACAAAACCTGGAAGAGAAGGGAGAAACCAGCAGATGCCATCATGTGCCTTGCCATGTGGCAGAGGAGCCGAGGACCCCTGGCAGTCAGTGTTCAGGAAGAAAGTATCACCTTGATGATGCCTTGATTTGGACATTTTCTCAGCCTCAAAATAATAAGCAAATAAACTACCATTGTTTAAACCTGGCTCCTTTTATGGTGTTTGTTTTAAGTAGCCTAGGAAACTAAAACAGGATGCCATCAACTAAAACCTCCAACTCTCTTTTCTTTTCTATATCATCAATAACTATTATTTTCCATCTTCTGAATATTATCATGTAGATGAATGATTATGATTTAGTGTTCAGCTATGGTCCCCCAAAACAATGCAAAAACAATAGATGGTCCCATTCTGACCCCAAAAAACATAATTGACAGTTTTCCTTTACCAAAGAGTACATAATACCCTTTGTTTGGTTTGCTTCCCTCTCACTGGGTCAGAGTTAGCCTAAGATGAAGAAGGCATTGATGGCATGAACACAAGTGCAGAGGGCAGAAGAAGTTAGGCATGTCTAAGATATGGCAAGCTGTTCAAGTGGATAGAAGATAACCCATAAGGATTAAAGCTAATCTATTCCTGTGGATGTAAACCTATCGTAAGTAGAATAAGCCTGGAAAGATAAATTTGGATAATATTTTCAGAGGGCCTTAAACACCAGGCAATGGCATTTTGCCTTTATGTAATAGGCTTTGGGGAGAATTTAAAGATATTTCAGCAAGTCAGTGACATAAGATAAATAACTAATATCCATATAGCAACAAGATAATATGATGCAATTCTTACAGAAAGAGTGGTCCAACGGTGACATGAAAGATGAAGTCAGAGCAGGTACAGGCAGAAGCCAGGGCCAGGAGAGGCCATGTGTATTAGTTTAGAGCTAAGGGATAATGAAACTTTTAACCACGACTGACGGTGGCCAGAATAAGGAAAACTCAAGGTGCAATAGACAATAAAGAAGTAGCTGGATTTGGCAAATGATAAGATGTGGGAAGCAACAAAGTAAAAGAAATCAACAATGACCCACAAAATATCTAATCTTAACAACTAGGAAAATGGTAGCTCTATTAATAATAGAAAATCATTAAGAAAGGCTGTTTTTTAATGGTGCTGGAAATTTGTGGTTTGTTTTTGAATGTCTTAGCATAAATATGTCTCTGGGAAATCCATATTTAAAAGTTTCAGAGCAGAGAATTGTAAACTTTTGAGTGGCACTTGGGAGTGTTGTTGACACCAAGGATAATGGAAATATGGAATATCTAGAAGTTTTAGAAATAAATGAGAATGTCAAAGAAGAGATGGCAAAAAGAGGAGGGAAGGGCATTAAGAATAACCAGCAAAATAAATAACAGCACCATTAGCAAGATAGGAAGAGAACTTATATTGGGTTGTCATTAAGGCAGTGAAGAAGAGAGGTGGGGACTGAGTATGTGAGCCAGCAGGTGGATCCAGGCCTACAGAAAGTCTGAGAATGATAAAGCTTATGTAATAGGCCCAGGCATGGTCCAGTTAGCACAAGCCCTCTAGAAGAAGCAAGAATTTAGAAAT
Source organism: Cabassous unicinctus (assembly GCA_029593785.1). Classification (NCBI taxonomy): domain Eukaryota; kingdom Metazoa; phylum Chordata; class Mammalia; order Cingulata; family Chlamyphoridae; genus Cabassous; species Cabassous unicinctus. The sequence continues at coordinate 62,283 of JAQZBX010001147.1, read as the reverse complement.
TGACCTCTTTCTGGTACCATAAGGACAGACTGATTTGCTGACGCTGGGAGCAAGTTCATTTGAGCAACAGAACATTGTTCTATTGTTGGTTCAAAGAATCAGCCCTGTTCAGAATTAAGTGGTGTACTAGAGAGTCCAAGAGCTAGTGATATTGAGAGACCCAAGATGGTAGAGATATTGGAGGTGCAGGCCAGAGCTGTCCATCTGTCAGGGATTAGGAGAATCCCAATCATGAGGCTGGGATGCAGGGGCAGAAGCCTACCCTCTGGGGTAAGCAGGGACAACAGAAAGTCAGGGTCCAAATTCTAAGTGACATGAGATTCTAGGCAGATACCAAAACATAGATTGTCATACAGGAAGTAAAATGAGAAGGTAAAAATTAGGCAATTATTATGAGAATTTGGAATAAAGTCAAGGCTGAAAGAGCAAGCAAGAGTGACTAGTTGCTTCTCTGGGATAGCACTTTCAAAACCTTCCCTGCCTAAGGTTAAGATGATCTCTGGAATCTGGGACAAGAACAAACCTGTAGGGACTTCCAGTGACCATAGCTATGAATACAAAAGGACTGCAGAGACAGAATTTGGCAACGAGAGTGCATAGGACTGTCTAAGAATAACAGCTTCAACCAGGATATATGGCAGCTGGTGTGCAAGGCATGAAGGAATGAACAAGTGAAAAATATAGGGCATGGAGACAACACACTCTGATGGAATTTTGTGTTGAATGAAAAAGAGAAAAAAAGCTTCACCCAATCCCCTTTGAACTGGAGACTCATATTCCCCAGGTCTTAGGGAAGAGAGCAGGGTAAAGAATGTTCTCTTTCTGTATCCCTAAGTAATGGAAATAAAACTATCATAAACAGAGAGAAGGAACCAAATGGAAAGGGGAATCTTGAAATTATGGGTAACAAGGTGGAAGAAAGAGAAGGATGAAGTGACACACAAAGAAAGTCTAGACCAAGAGCACTTTTGAAATTGTGACAAAAGAATACTGGACCAAGAAACAGAAAAGATGTGTTTTGGTCCTAATTCTGTCCCAACACACTGTACAAGCTAAGACAAGTGTGTCTTCTCACTGAACCTCCATTTCCTCAGAAATAAGGGAGATGGTTTAGATCCTTCTGGCTTATAACTAATCAGGAACAGGTAGAACATAGAACTATGGAAGGCAAAAAGAGGGAAAATTTTAAAAGGAAAATTTGGTTGGCCTCAAAGTTTTCAGTCAATTAAAAGGCACATATCCTGATGATGGTGACAGTGGTGGGGTCATGTAGGGTACTAGAAGAGAACAGAAAGCCCTGGAGAGTCAGATGATGGAATGCCAGAGAGCAGGGAGACCATGAGAGCCTGCACAACTCAGAGGCTGAAAACTTTACCATGAAGCTAGTTCTGAATTCTGGCCCCAGTTGCCTGTGATCTATGGGACTTTGGACAAGCCACTTAATCTCTCTGAACCTGTTTCCTCATGTGTAAAATGGAGATAATGGTTCCCTGGTTGTTGGTATAAAAAAGTAAAGAATGAAAGAAGGCTTTAAATAAGATGATATATGTATAACACTTATTATAATGCCAGGCATATGATAAGTGTGTTCAAGCACAGCTCATTATATTTGAAATAAAAAGAAGGCCACAGCAGAGGGGAGATAATGGAAATTCATGGTGACTTCCTACCACTACAGTATACTAACTTTCCCTCATACTGTTATCATCTTGAATTGAGATTAAAGTTAGTGAAAAGTGTTTGTAGTATGCAATATGGGTAAGGGAATGGAGGAAGTTAGAGTATTTCTAGAGGAGTGTGGGTGCGTGGTTGAAGGAGAGAAAAGACAGGCAGAGAAACAAAAGGGAAGGGCCATTTGGCTGGGAGACAAGGGGCAGTTCATGATATAAGGGTGAAAAGCTTGGGAAGGATGAGTCTCCAGTTCAAATGGGATTAGGTGAAGCACAAGATGTGACCAGAGGAAGGAAACACAAAGTTTAAAGAAATGAAGGGAGTTATATAGACAACTTAAAAAAAAAGGAAGCAAGATGCAAAGATAATTTCTGGAAAGACATACAAAACACTGTGTTTTCTGGCAAGGAAGGAATCGAGAATAGAGGAGAAGAGACAATTTCATTGTATAACGTTTTATACTGTTTGAATATTTTGCCAGCTACATGTATTCTTATTTAAATAAAAACATTGAATAAAGATCAAGTAATTATAACACACAAATAGAGCCATTAGAAAGAAAGTGGCTCAGTGGATGGCATGGCCCCCTGTGTACTCACTCCTATTTACACGTGGTTGCAGAGGAAGAGAGGTTAAAGTCCCTGGAGAGGCAGAGGTCCTTGGCTCTAATGCTGCACTGGCATGTTTGCCTTCCTGATTGTTGGAGATTGAATCATGCCCCCCACAAAACTTATGTTCAAGTCCTAAATCTTGGTTGTGTTGGTATGAACCCATTTGAAGATGTTATTAGTTGAGCTATAGTGAAACTGAATGAAATTGGGCCTTAAGCCAATATGGCTGAAGTCTTTATGAGCAAAGGAAATTGGACTCGGAAGAAGGAACCAGATAATGACACAGAAAGAGAGACACCAAGTGACAGAGAATTGCCTGCAACTGTCACAAGAAGGCTACAGACTTTGGAGAAAGCATGATCTTACCAATACCCTAATTTTGGACTTCCAACCTCCAAAACTGTAAGACAATAGTTTTTTCTTGTTTAATCCAGACAGTGTGTGGTATTTGTTATAGTAGCCTAGCAAACTAAGATGTGAAGAGGCATTTCACAATAATTTTTAGTGCTAATGATAGGATAAACATATAGCCAAGCCTAGTGAAAACCACCATATAGATTTATGAGCAATTGACTCAATGATCATAACTGACCTTTTACAGAGCACTTATTCAAGTGCCAGGCCCTGTTCGACACTATCTTAGATAATCCGCACCATGACCCTATGAGAAAGGGACCGTGATTTTGCTCATTTTACAGATGAACTGAGGCACCTAGAAGCAGTGTCACTTGCCTGAGGTCACAGAGCAAGGCAGTGGCAGAGCCTAGATTAAAACCCAGACAGTTTAACTCTTCAGTCCATGCATTTAACCATCATATTATAGATAAATTTCAAAATTGAGGCAAATTGTCAGAATAGCATTTTATGTTTTTCATTCAAAAGGAAATGCATGAATCATAATTATCATTTCTCTTAATATGTTCATTTTGTGCAATACTACAGCCCATTCTTCCCTGAATAACTTTGTTACTACCTTGTAGTCTTAGAATCTTCTCTGCAAGACTGTGTTTGGGAGTTCAAGGTGGAAAAACTGAAATAAAATGGTAACTTCAATGTGCTGAACAGAAGTTGTACAAAATCCCAGTTTTTTTTGAGAATAATGAATATTGAAAAACTTAGCAATAAAGTCTTAAAAATGTAATTGTAGCTTGGTAGCACTATTAAATATGTATACTGTGGTCTTTTTGACAATTGCATTAATCCCTTTACAAAGCCTTCAGAAGTTCCATCACAGAAGCCTGGATGCTGTTTTGATCTATTTATTACTCTTAAGTGTTCAGAAAACTGTCCCTATTTTCTAATTAACACTTTTAAAGATAAAAAGCTATGTATTAAATCAATCTGAATGATGGTTGTTTGTGAATCCCACAAGATAAGGCAATTTGCATGTTCACTTTGTACTTACAAACTAAATCTGCACATCTCCAAAGCAGCCCCTTATATCGTAAACCTTTGTGAGTATTTGTAACTTGAAAGAAAGTTTGGCCTACTACTGAAGCAGTGCAAATTATCTAAAGGGCTTCGTTACTGAACATGATTAAGATACAAAATATTGGGTGGTTATTTTATATTGTTTGTTGCGGAATTTGAGGAATTGACTCTTAAAACATCAAGGATTATGGATTATTACCTTTTTATGGGGGTAAAAAATACAACTCATTTTCCCCCAATGGTTAACCACTTTCAAAAATAGCCAGTTGCCACTCATTTGGGGCAGAATTCTTTTGATATGAATTAAATTGCTTGCTGATGAAATGTACCTTTCAGCGACCTGTTTGAGTCTCACCTGATGCTGTGGTACACTTCGTGATGTGAATTCCAGCATTAGTGCTAATTCACAGTGGTTATTTATTATTGGATTTTCAGTACTGATGAGCCAGTGCTGTACGATGTTTACCAAATTAGACTCAAGAACAATGGCATTGCTCTCATTAAATAGAAGCCTTTGTTGCTGATACAGCGATTATTTCCACATGGTTATGGTGTGGTATGTTCACACTTGGGGCACTCATCAGATAGGGTTTCTTTGCTTTTACAAAATCTGTCTTCATTGGACTTTACATGCTCAATCAACTTTGAAACCATATGTTAAAGCCCCAGTCTTCAAGATCTGAAAAAGGATCCTTTATCTTTTCTAAGCAATTCAACCCGTGCTTTCCCTTTGCCAAAGATTTTTTTTTTTTAATTAAAAAAATAAAAATAAAAAACAGAAATATCATGGTGCTTAGTAAAAATGGTATCAGATATTTCTTCTTTTCTAAAGAAAATGAAAACCAATGCCGTATACATCAGTCGAACTCTCGCGAATGACTCTGTAAAAGGTAAGAGCTTGAAAAAGACACTGGGGTTGTGACTGCGATGGTGGGAAAGTGAAGCTGACTCTTCCTGGGGGAAATAAGAGAACTTTTATTGTTTCTTTGTTCAACAAATATTTATTGTGCCAGATGCTTTATTATCTATTATAGGGGCTGCAGATATTAAACATGAAATCCTTGTCTTCATGGAGCTTATATTCTAGAAAAGAAGATGAACATAAACAAATCATTCAATAAATATGAAAAATAATGTAAGCTCATAATTCCTATAAGTGCTATATATATCCATTAAAATTGAAGTTCTTTAAACTTCAGCAAAAGCAAGTGAACTAAGGCTTGCTTATCCCAACACTTGCTTTGAGCCTATTTTAATATGAAGAAGCTTCTTCTTTAACTTTAACATATCTTTAACATAGCAACTGCTTCTTAGGAACCCATGCAAAGTTTTCATAGTTTAGGCTCACTCATAAATTCAACCTAATCATCACAGCACTTCCTGGCATTTTACATTCTGAATCCAAATTGAGATGATCAGAGGGTACATCATTGCTGAATATTCTGGGTAATTTTCTTGTGATCCAGCCCACAGAAGGAGCATCTAGACAATCTTTTGAGGTCTTGCCTATCACTATTACTAGATGATTAACAAAATCATCGCTTTTTCCCTTTATTACATAATTATTATAATGAGATTAACTATGGACAATTAAAACATATTAGCAACTCAGATCCTAAAGCAATGCATCTCAGCATTTGGTTTTCTTTCTCCCTGCAACACAATAGCCGATGAAGCTCACACATGGAACATAGCTCCATGGACGTGTAAGGATTTATGCAATCCCCAGGACACTAACTATACCTCCAGCCCCTCCTCATTCACTCAAGAATACAAATGGGAATATCAGTGAGTGAGAATGAAATTATTATAGGAATAACCTTGAATCCTCTGCTCTAATTTATTTTTAAGTAAATCAGTTGAAAATGATTATTAATCACAAATTACTTGTGACCCACCTCCCAATGAATCACAACAAATGTGTGTGCCACCCACTGCAGTTAGAACCACTGACCCAGATAGGCTAATTCTTATGAAGTGAATCATGTGCTCTGAATTTTCAGAAATTCATTACATAGTTAAACACCAATCACCAAAGGCAGCCAGTATTATAATTTAAACCCTTAGTTTGCTTTATTACTGTAGTCTTCTCCTCCTTGGCTTCTTTATTAGTCAGCCAAAGGGGTGCTGGTGCAAAGTACCAGAAATCTGGTGGCATTTTATTTGGGGTAAAAGCTTACAGTTACAAGGCTCTGAAGAGTCCAACTCAAGGTCACTTTCTCACCAAAGTCAGTTCCACGTGTTGAAGCTTGATGGTCGCTGATCTCTGCCTGGTCTCTCCTTCCTGGGCTTCCTCTTCCTCTTGAGGCTCCATGGGCCCAACTTCTTCCCAATCTCAGCTGAAGGATGGCATAGAGCTTGTCTCTCAGGGCTTTCTGTATCAGTCTCAACTCTCTTTCCAATCTCAGCTGTAAACTATCAAGCGAATGGCTCATCTCTCCCCGGACACCCAGGATCAAAAATGGCAGAGCTCTCTCTCTTCCCACATGTCTTCTTGAGTGAGTGTCCATTAATATCAGCCCACCAAGGGGGCAGGGACTCAACCTGAGTCACTCCTTATTGACATGGCCGAATCAAAAGCCCTAAATAGATTTTATCAATTAAACTTAATCAGAGTCCCCTCACTGAATTTAATATAATCAAAGGGTATCACACCCAGAGGAATAGATTAGTTTACAAATATAATCTTTCTCTTTTGGGGATTCACAAAAATAATCTCAAACTGCCACAGCTTTCTTTCTCTCTTCCATGCTAAAGATTGGGTGGTGGAAGGAGAGGGTGCATTGGTCTACTCTCCCTTGAGCAGGTACTTCCTTTCCCTGCAGTCTCTGTGTCTTTCAGACCACCGCTGACAAGGTGTTGATATGTGGAAGAAGTTAGCTCAGGTCAAATGTTCTTGCAGCCATGATGCGAGCAGTCACTTCAATGGAAAGCTCGGTGGGCCTTGCCAGCTCCTCTGGTCCACAGATGTCTCAGGATGCAGCCCCACCCTTCCTTGGTTATAGTAATAGGCTTTACAAATGATCAGCGCACCAGAATTGTAACAGACCTTAAGGTGGACTTCAGCAAAAGGTAGGAAAATGTTGGGTTTAGAATGGTATTTTTTAATGTTTGAAATACTTCAAAAAAAATTTTTTTAATAATTCCTTCTTTTTCTACTGAGGTGGGGACAGTTCGTTCTTTCTGTGAATGAATCCTTTGCTTATTTTAGGGTAAATGTGGTTTTACATATCCTAAGTTTAACCATAAATCCTTCTGAAAATGCAAACTGAAAGCACACTTTCCTTCTCATTAAATTCCATTATACCAAGAGAAAGATCTAAGTATAACTGTAACAGGATCTAAGCAGAGCTGTAAACCAGAAGTACAGGACTGCCTTGTAAACAGTACAACATGAGAAGACTAAGGAAAGTCTGCCTCTCTGAGCTGACTCCACAGGCAACTGCTGCATGAAGTAAAATCTATACATTGGGTTAGTTGCTTAACCCCAAATAACATGACTGTGCAGCTTTGGAGGAATCTTTTTTAAAAAATTGTTATGAGACAGGAAACAAGTATGATAGAAAATGAAATCACTACATATCATTTCCATAGAGAAGTGTGACTGTTCTTTGATAAATGGCATCATTTCATTGCAGCTTTATTTTTCCATATTTTAGTGAATGATTGCATACCTTTTGTAGAATTTAGGAGTCCTGTGGGCATTTAGAAAAACCTTGGCTTAAAGGTAATTTTTAAAAATTCAACAAGGGGAAGTGAAGAATGAGAAAGGAAAAGAGAGAAAAATAAAGGGGGAAAGGATAAAGACAAAGCACAGAGAGAAGCAAACACTGAACAAAGAAAGGAGAGAGGAGGAAAGAAGGGAAAGAAGTATGCTAAAGAGGACACAATAAAGTATGGAAGTTAACTATATTGACTTAAACACACTGAATTTTCAGAGTGGATCAGCAAAAAGTTAGAAAGCACAGGTGTTTCTGTAATTGTGATACATTGGGAAAATTCACACTGTTAAATGAGCCTCGAATTCTCACTTCTACCTGTGTGATACAGAAACACACTGTCAGTATGCTGGGCTATAATAAAAAAGAAGCCAAAATAAGTGCATGAGCATGGAAGGCTTGTGAGATTCTTCTATGTTCTCCATTAGTACTGAATCATAGGATCTGTACATTTATATTTTACATGCAATTAATGGAAAACATTTGTTGCAGGTTTTGGTTGAATAGTTTTAAGAACATGCCACTATTTTAATAAGAAAATGATTTTTAAAGCATGAGAAAGAGTTGATGTTAATTTTTTTCAAGGAGAAATAGTTTAAAGATTAAATGCTTAAATCCAGTTCACAATCCTATGGATTGGAAGTCAGCAAAATGCTGAGGTTATGATGCAGAACTGAAAACTGGGTGGCGGGGAATTGCATGAAGTCTGGGATACAGGTCTTAGAAGGACAAGCAAGTATGCCAAAGAAGAAGAGGTAAAACTAAAGCTGTTATCTAGTTCCTCTTTTACAATGTAGATGTAAAACAACAAGCCTAAGAGTCATGTTTCAGATTAACTATGTAATATGGGCATTTGCTTTATGAAATTATTATTTACAGGAGGACATGCTATATCTGAATGTCTATAAGAGTAATCCAACCTATAAATTACAAATCTTTTCCTCGTATTGAAAATATATGGTTCCACTGTAAATTTTTTTTGTTAATGGGGACAACATCAGGGAAAACTTTTCCATCTCCTTAATGTTTGTTTATACTGACCTCTTGGTTAGTAATCAAGATTTCTAAGATCTTTGCCTAACACATACACGTACACATATTTCTATTTCTATTTCTACAAGTATACATTGCTTATTCTTTTGTATTTCCAGTCATCAATCTCTAAATGAAGAAAATATAGAAAATATATGTATTATGGATTTGCTTGTCTAAACTCTATTATGGAGCAATCCTTGCCCATATTTAAAGATTGTTTAGAGAATTTAAATATAAACATATGCACGTGCGTAAATAATGGAGGAAAGGAAAAAAGAGGAAATGTTATGGAAAATGTTTTTCTAAAAAAAGTACCATTTCTTAAATGTATTGCATTTAGTGTAATCTTCCTTAAACAGGTGTTCTTTCTTTTCTACTGTCAGAATAGTGCGCTGAGAGTAAATGATGCTGTATTTATAACATTTGTAAATTTTTCTTGGTGTTTATTCCTCTTAACCACAAAGTTACTATTGCAATAATATGTTGTCTGCTCACACTGTCCAAAAGTGGTTAAGTCTAAATGTCCAAGGGAACATAAATTTAGGATAAAGGTGGATTTGTTGTATAAAGGCACCTGATAGATACATGCTTCAAGTGTGGCAGGGAGGGTGAAAAGGAAGTGCTGCTTTGCTTCTTTTGACCTAGTTTGTTCATGCATCTTTGCGCAATTTATTCACTTCTAACATTTAAATGCATGTGTAAATCCTCTGAGGGTTAAGTAATGTCGTTACTCTTTTGTGGTACGTTATTGTTATGCATATATACCAGTTTGGCCAAAAATTCCCCATTACTCCTTCTTCACTAAATAACAACAAACTGTGAGGGTTAGTTCTGCATCAGCACTTCAATTTCCTCCTGAAAAAATGGCCTTCTTTCTTTTTGGTTTGTGAGCACCCAGGCCGATATCGCTGATGCCTTGTTATATAACAAAAGGAGATAAAGGCAACTTGAGCGGTAATCTGGCTTTGCCTGCTTATTCTGGATGCCATTTTGATCTGTACAGCTCAGACTACAGGCATTGTTTCCTCACAACCCTAAAACTGACAAAATACGGCAACCGAATACGCCAATCTCCTGGTTCTAGCTCTTTGCCAAATCTGCTCTGAGATTTAGCCAAATATCCTCACCAGTTTATAGAACAAAATGTGTCCTTGCTCAGAAAATTTTTACTGTCCCATTCAGTCTCATTTGCTTTTAAACCTATATACAAATTACGACTGCACGTTAAAGACTGCTGGGTTCCTAGTTGCTTATTGGAAGGGCATCAGCCTACCGGCGTCCCAGGTAATTCCCGGAGGAGGGTTACAAATCTGGTCAGAGTCAGTTCTGTGTCCTAATCCTTCGTATGAATTGCAGATCTCTCAAACAGGTGCTGGGACCAAAGACAGAGACTAGCTTTAACCCCAGCAGCCTTTTTCATGAGATCATAATACACGTTTTAGAAATGTCTGACTAGCATTTTTAGATTCACTGACTTGACAAATGTCAAATAAGTGGGGAAAGTAACTGAGTGGCTTACGCATCGATCTGCCATCAATGGAGCTGCAGATCAGATGGCAACACAAGCAGCTCTTTCCCTCCTCTGCTCAACGCATCAAATGAAGCGCCCATTTGCTGACTAGAAATTCACAGTTGAGGTCGACTGGTGATGCAGTGCAAAGAAGCCTGTTCTGTTCCTCTGCTCAGGAAGAAACTATGCCAACCTTCACCTTTAAATAGCTACATATTTAATTACGCGATTTTTGGAAATAAAGTTCAGTCACAGTTCACTAATAAGTTTCACCCCACCCCACCCCCAAAGGAAAAAAATTAACAATAAGTAACTTTCACAAAAAAGACAACCCAGTGCCAGGCTGCAATGTAAAACAAAGCACTTATGTGAGGCAAAAATATAAGAAGTTAAACTACATTACAACAAAAAAATACGCTAAATTTTTAAGGGTTTTTTTCTTCCTATTTCACAGTAAAACCTTAGGAAATTATGGATTAACTTAAGCAAATGGAACAAAAACTGAACGCAAAGAAGGTACAGTAGCTACTTTCTTGAAAACAAAACAATCTTTTCATTCCTGCCATTTGTCTGAATTCTTCCTCCGGGCAAGCTGGACAGCTGCACTAGTAGGTTTTTTAGTCATGGGTTGTAAGCCCCACCTGGCTAGATTTGTTTAGCAGACAGCTGGCAAAATTAAATAAAAAGAATGGGGACACAAAATGCTTCCAAAAAAAAAAAAAAAAAAGCTGAGAGAATACTTTTTGGATGTTTTAGCCTTTTAGAGGTTTATGATTTCCTCTCTACTTTTTACTTCCCTATATTCACATGCTGCTATATGTGAATATATCTTGTGGATATTTACTCTCACTTAAAACTACATGGCTGAGGTAAAATCCAGCATAAATGAAACATCAAGTAAGCATGTCTTGAATGACTTTTTGTTGTTGTTAGAAATACCAATTTGCAGTATATAAGTCCCCAAGAGTGACATCAGTTTTAAATTAGCATTTTTTTTTTTATTTCTGCATTTTCTTTGCAATTTTTTAAAGCCAATAAAATAGATTTTCTTCATCTGGAATGTTCTTTCTAGCTAAAAGATAAGAAGGAATCTAAATTGTGGGAATGGCATCCTTCTGCATCTGTTTCTCTCACAAACCTATCAAATATCTAATTTTTGGCATGACTGCTGGCTCCGACAGGGGGATGACATAAACCAGCTTTGTGGTTACATGTTTCACTTTTAATCTCATGGAAACAAAAATCAGCACTGCAATGTCCTTTTACATGTGACAATTTGGGACTCCTTTCCAAAAGCCCAGGCAAAGGGGCGTTAACCTGGTTAAGCTTAACACACAGCATATGCAGAAGTGTCATGCATTTTTATAGTAAAAGGCACAAGCAAACCTGCCTTCAGTAGAGCTTTGTTCCTATCTGAAGCACGAACTCAAAACAATGCAAACTGTACCCTCAGCATCAACAAGATACCATAGAAGGACGGAAAATGCAAACAAGAACCGGGAGATTAAGAGCTCACTTAATAACCACACATCTGCATGTTCCGTCTCTTTCCGTAAATGTGGCAGGACAAGTGGAATACTTCAACCATCATGGGTTTCACTACTTAGCATGGGGAGAATCCAGGCTTTTCATTAAACACAGTAAATATAGTATGGAAGGCTCAAAAAAAACCCCAAAATGGTTTGGACATGATCCTGATTGGAGGAGCTCCATGAAATAGATTCCAACTGCGTGTAAATGAGCAAGGGGGAGGGGACATGCTTGTTTTAAAGAAGACAGCATGGTAGGGAAACCTTAAAGCCGATAACCCATGAGATGACAATGATCCATGGCTACTCCAAGTATAAAACTACTCAGTAGGTCAAATCTATTTTCATAGCCCATGGAAATGTACCAAATATTAAGGACTAGGCCAGGAAACAAGCTCTTTAATTTGCTTTCCAGAGCAAAAGCCTAGCTTGGCCCCTCTCCACCCAGCCTATACATCTCCACACAGTGTAGACTTTGTGGAGCCAGGCGCGATCCGTTCATTGCAGAGGCCCGATTCTCCCAAAGCACTGATATCAATATCATACACTTCAAATACAAGGAAGGCCTGGACAGGCTTAATCCCCTGGGCCCATGTAAATGGAGCATGGTCTCTAGGGAGGCTGTTGGCATGGAGCAAAAAGACAGCGTTACTATATATGTTTTCAAGTGTTAGCAAAATGGGTCCCCATAAAAGACTAAGGAAACAAGCATGGTGAGAAGAAGGAGCAAGGTCACTCTAGGATTCTGTCTGACCCCTAAAGACAATCCAATCTTGGCTGTCATCTGACAGTGTTCTATTTGGTTTGATAGATACAATTACATCTATCTAGCCAGATAATTACAGTACTGTGTATCTTCCATGTATTTGGTGGCTTAGCAGAATTAAAAGCTATAAAATCCTTTTGTGTGTAGTAAGGGGCTTTCCTTTTCTTCCTTAATGCAGATTTCCTCTCACCCTCTCACCCTCTCCCCCTGACCAAGCAAAAGAAAAGGAAAAGAATTCCTTGTAAATTGTATATTCTGATTCTGACTTATTTGGTAAATGTTTTATAAGAATACATCAGGTCTGTCCTAGATCAACTTGCATCTCAGCCAACTTCTTTACTAAAGAAAATTGATTCTTGTTTACTTCTTTCAATAAGGAGAATCATGATGAATTTTAATAGGATAACCCCCTACTGGTAGAAAATCTTCCTTTGGCTGTGGGAGCTTTGAAATTTGTAAATCAGAAATAAGCCTGTAGTTTAAAAAAAAAATTTTTTTTTAGATAAAAAGGAAAGAATTCGACAAGTTTCAAGCTCAACCTTAATAATTGCTCAACATCCATATTTTTTCCTGTTTTCCTCACCCCAATGAGCAGTACATTATTCTGATACTTTGTTAAAAGACCTTTAATTACAAATTGACCTTCAATTTTTCACAGAATCGCCTACTACCAAGCGGTATTTTATTTCTGGATGAAAATTAATATTGTCCCTTTCTATTTGAGCACATATAAGCATTTATGTGGGGCTGAGGGTAGACCACTTAGTAAAATGAATATCCCTGGAAGAAAAAAAGTAGTTGCCTAAATGTTAATTCCATTCATTGCCACGTATGAGAAAAAGAGTTTATTATTTTGGGATAGAGGCAAACATACTGCAATGGAAATACTGTAGTATAGAGTCCATTGATGCCATCCAAGATATCATCATAATATCTTACATTTAGCAATAGGAAATGTACTGCATTACTTGTTGGGTTATAGTATACTGCGTGTTCTTGGGACAATTTTTTCTTTTCTTTTTAATTTCTAGAGTTCAATTTGTAATATAACAGATTACTAATTTCTTCCACTACCTAGAGTTTCAAGTCATTAATTTTACTAATCCATTAAATATATGTTTTCTATGCTTAAGGAACCAAAGAGATCTGCAGACTCTATATATTTACCCAGGGATCACTAACCTGGTGGTGAAATGTAACCAACTCTTGTGTGGAATGGAGCAATTACTGGGTGCCAGTAACATGGTGTGTAGAGGGGAAAATGAAGACTAGCTCATCTGAAGGAAACTACAGGGGAATTTTAGATCAGCCGAATGCAATTATCCAAGTTGGAAATATTCCAGGACACCAAAGCGAACTCTAAAGGTAGGTGAATTGAATAGCATTTCTCCTCAATTGCAGGACAAGCAACCACATTCCCAACAAGACTAGTGCTTGTTCTATTTATTTGTCTTTACTTTGCAAATACTGCTGGCCAAATGCTGGCTGCTGTCACAGGAAACGGAGTGTGTCGATCACTTGTTAAGAATTGAGGGCATCAGATCTACCAATAGGAACACAACCTACATCCCCTTCAGATATCCAAAAAGTAGAAGACATTTTTAGAATCTGTTTCAAGATGCAATGCCATTTTTTCACCAAATCATTTTATTTTCCTACTGGGCATTCAGGAAGACTCTATTTCCCAGGCGCCTTTGCATCACTGTAGGAGGGCATGACTGAGTGCTGGCCAATAGAATGTGGGCAGAAATATATATTTGATTCTGATCTGTGCATCAGACATCCAACTTGATCTCCTTCTCTTCCTTTTCCTCATTCCTGCACCAGCCCCTCCACCTCCTAACCCCACATCTTACACACATTTTTCTGGAAGAGAAGCACTCTGGAGGTGGTGGACTAAAGGAGTTTCTGTTTGGAGAAAAACTACCCAGAAGAGCCACTCAGCTACATGAGACTATGACATGAACAACAATACCAAAAAAAAAAAAAAAAAAATTTATTGTGTTAAGTCACTGAGACTTGCGAGTTTTTGTTAAAAGAGCTAGAGATCCTTACTTGACTAATATAAAGTCCATGACAGAAATGGAATTTCTTTGACTTCTAGAGTTGAGAGAGTTGAAAAGTCATTCCATAAAACGAGGATGTGGTAAGATACATACTTTCTTACATCTGGTAGGAGTGTAAGTTTTTACAATGTTCTGAGGAAAAACTTGGCAAACTATATTAAGCTGTAAGAACTTTACATATTCTTATTCTTCAGCCTAGTAACTCTACTTCTAGAATCTATCCTTTAAGAAAAATTCAAAATTAGTGACCAAGATGTTTGTTCCTCAGAATATGGTTTATGGTAATAAATATATTGTACAATATTAAATGTCAACAACAAAAGGATAGTTAACTAAATATTGGTTACATCTTTATTATAAAATATTATGCAGTCATTAAAAATTGTACAATCAGTGAATATTTTAGTCATTTATTTATTCAGTAAACATGTTTACTGAGCACATATTTTATGCCAGGAATTATTCTAGATGCTGGGAATACAATAATAAACAGCTCAAAAAAGTTGCCTGTTCTTCTGATGTGTATATTTTAGTGGGTAAGACAAAAAATGTGCAATAAACAAAATAATTAATTAATTTCAAAATTAATACCAGTAACAAACTGGAAAAATGCTTCACTGAGAACTTTTGAGTAAAAGATAAAATATGCAAGAACTGCATACACAACACACACATGTTCACAAACTGGAAAAATGGTCCACTGAGAACTTTTGAGTAAAAGATAAAATATGCAAGAACTGCATACACAACACACACATGTTCACACTGTCAAAGAAAATTCTCTACTGGACAAAGTGAAAGAGGCAAGAGTGACTTTATTCAAAGTTTTATGCAATAGAGAAGAGAAAGATCAGAAGGTTATTGAGAAAGAGAGAGAGGCTAGAAGTCTACAGAAGGCTATTGTGATTGAGAGAAGAGAGAGAGAGAGAGAGAGAGAGACCAGAAGGCTGTCACACTAAGGGAGAGAGAGAGGGCTCAACTCTGCTGAAGCAGAAAGTGGGAAAGATTTTGAGGACTTGGATGAACCAGTGGGAAAGTACTGGAGGTGGAGGTCAAGCAATAGGGTGTTTCCATTACATGATGTCATATCCCAGTTTTTTTACTGTGGAAGCAGGTGGGAACATGTTCTATCTGGATTCTGTAGAGGTCAAGATAAGGGAGGTCTGGGGCCAACAAACAAGGAGAACCCTGTCAAAAGTTTAGTCGAGCTAAGGAGAAGTCAAGGATGTTTTGGTCAGTAACACAAGGAGTGGGAAGATTCTTAACTTAAGCTGTTTTCTGGTATCACGGTTCAGGTAAAATTCAACTTTGTCAACAAAAACACAACATATCCTACAGACAGATTTAGAGAGAAAAAGTCTGAAAGGGAAAATAGTAAAGTTTTAGCATATGCATGTGCAGTTTTTTTAATTATGAGCAACTCCAAGTCCATGAAACATATAAATTAGTTGTATGGATGTGAAATACATATACAGCACTGGTGTGGAGGGATCAATTTACATAGAGTACAAATGTAATTGGGCAACCAACCAGCAGACACTTCTCAAAATGATTTTATTGTTACAAATCAAGTAACACTGTGCAAAGAGATTTAAATTATTTAAAAGAAAACGTTATTTCATTATGAAAAAAAATTTTTTTTTAAAGAGGAGTGATGGGTTTAGAATAGAAACCAGTTGCTAGTGCTGTTAATGGAAGTGGAAAGAAAGTAAAGAATCTAGAACAGTGATAGAGTGATGGTTCTTATGGAAGTTGGGGGTTTGATGAATGGGTTCATATTTCCCTATCTTGGAAGTAACAAAAAGTAATTTGTGAAGCTCTTTCAGCCAGTGCTCTAGAGAATGCAAAAATTACTCATTAAGTGAAAGATTAAAGAATCACTAGTGGTCTGAAGGAGACACTTAAATTTTCCATTATAATTTACTGTATTTTCAAAGGCAACTTATATGCTGTGGTGGGATGGGTGAATATGTCCATTTTTCAAGTGCTCAATATGTCCACCTCAGAAGCGTCAAATGTCTACCGATGCCATCCTGTTAACAGTGATGATTCTGTGCAGGAGAATTCAAGGTTATTTTTGTTTTAATTTTAATACACTTCTGCTTTCTTTAAAAATCTCTACAAAGAGTATGGCCTGCTTTAAAAATTAAAACAACAATAAATATATATATATAAATACATAAATAAAAACAAAAGTGTACCCCTGACTCTTTGCACATTAGAATTGTAAATGAGACTGTTTTAGCCAAGACTGTGACTCCTGCCTCCATACCAGCAGTGGTGTCAAGGTACAGGCCCAAGTCCATTTAGGTATCAGGAGGCCATCATCTGGCAGGTAAGCTCAGGTAGTGCCCCTGGACTCTGGCCCATGTCCCTTCAAAACACATGCGTCATAAAGATGCTTGGCCCCTTGAAAGGCTGACCCCCTTGACAAAATCCATTCACATTCATTCAGTCATCATTTCTGATTAGAGCTCCACACCCTCAAATGAAGTCTACAGATAGCATTTCCAAAGCAGCATATTTCTAGAGAGATGGAAAAAAGAGTTCGCTCCTAATCAAACTTGACGAAAACTCCTTGGGCATTATGCACACATGCAGAAGGGTCTGAAATCCTGGACATATCCCACCAGAACTAACACTGTTGGCAACGGTTGAGAAGCTCTGAGTCAGAGGGTTGGAAGAAATCTAAGTAAGACATCTAGTCCCTCACCCTGCCTCCAGGCATTTTCCCAGGCAGATGGGTATTTATCCTGTTCTTAAAGCTCTCCACTGATCTGAGGGGAAAAGACAAGGGTATTTATATCCATGATGTTTTCTTACCAAATGTGTAATATTTGCCACCTACACCATCTGCAGCAGCCCAGAATGTAGTAAGATTGAAAGTTAAACCCATTGATTTCAGGAAAGATAATGAAACAAAAATATTTTGCATTATATAATGTCATTTTCCTCAAAGTTTTTGATGAAGAATTCATAAAAACGACTTCAATAGTTTAGGGCAAAGATGAAGCATTTTTTTGGCACTTGACAATCAATGCAATTTTCAGAATTCAGATGGGAAAAATGCAGTCATTTGTTGCTATTGTAAGCATGGTTCTATAAAACATTAGAATGAGGGCACAGCCTTTCTCTCTGGTCAGGACATTTAGCCATGCTTTATTCCATGGCTTTTAACCACAGTTTACCTGTCTCTCAAATGGGCATCTTTAGTCACAGTTTATAAGAATATGGATAAATTATTTTTAAAATTCATGTTTCTGAGAATGGGGGAACTTCCCTTCTGCTCCTCCAATTAACGAATGTCATCATTTTTCTACATAAAATAAATCCAATTCTTTGTTTAGTGTTTGGATACAGAAATGAAATTTGAAGATATCCTGGCCAGGACTTATAAAGAACTGCCCAATCCTCAATCTCTTCACCCTCCTGTTCAAACATCCCGTTTCTTTAGAACTTGGAACTTGTGTTATTTAAGATTCAGCAGGTCACTTTCCCTGGCACCCAATGTATTGATGGTACTTAGCAAACCCTAGTGATTCTACTGATGCTTGCAAAATCCCAGGTTTGTTATCCCAATATCCTTGTGCCTTAACTGATCTCAGCATATCAAGCATCTCTCAGGAACATGGTCAGACAATGACCATGTTCCAATGAAAGTGAGCTAGATCTGTATGAAACCAGGAGTTAGCAGGCCCTACTCTGTGGACAAGCCTACAGGTCAACCATAGATAACCCTGCCTCCAGTAGGCACCCCTTAGCTCTAGGTATTAGCTAAGTGGCTCCACCCTTAAACTCTCTTGGGGCTCAATCCATTAGAGACAATGAGGTCTATTTCTTTAGGAAACCTCTTTTCCCAAAAGTTATTTACAACAAGGAGTAGGTCTGGCATTCAGATCTTACCCTAAAATGATTTCAGCCCAACCTGTATTAAAGGAATCATGATTTAGACATGAGTCATGGAAAAGGGTGAGTTATATAAGGATTATTCTCCCTCTTGCAGAAAGTTAGTGAAAATGAACAAACTTCATTAGGAACTTAGTGTGCATGAAATGGCCAATGTTATGACAAAACTTTTCTGTACATGCATTATCTTTCTTTCCCAGCAAACAGACAGGGAATTAACTGAGAATCAACAACAGTTGTACAGTGGAAATAGAATCACCTCAGTGGTCTAAAAACCAGAGTTCTAGTTGTTTCCTGCACTTGACACTGGTGTACAATAGGCATAAATTTCTTCATATATAATAGAAGATATGGTTCTAGAAAATTTCTTAGGTAGTCAAAGCCAACCAAGCCCCGGACATGACGCCAATAGGAAGCTT
This sequence comes from Cabassous unicinctus, assembly GCA_029593785.1. Classification (NCBI taxonomy): domain Eukaryota; kingdom Metazoa; phylum Chordata; class Mammalia; order Cingulata; family Chlamyphoridae; genus Cabassous; species Cabassous unicinctus. Next base: position 43,620 of record JAQZBX010001147.1, on the reverse strand, counting down.
CCAGGGGGGAGGATAGAGTGACCTGAGCCAGATGACATAGGGGCCGAAGCATTCTACACTCATTCCAATGAGACAGTAAATCCAAAGCCAGTGCTAGCCAGCATAAATACCAAAAAGTTTTGATCAAAAGGTAAGACATGGCAGCACATTTTCTCTAGGTAAATTCAGAGGAGTGGATGGACAAAAATACTAGAATGGCGTGCAGCCCCAGTCCACTGATTAGCAGGATCTAGGGGAAGGGGAAAGAGCAGGGCCCAGTTGGGGTAGAAGGCAAACTGGCTTCTAATCCCAGGGGAGAACAACAAAGTGAACAAGGACCAATGGACTGACCCACATCACAGTCAGCTAAAGAAATGTGTCACCCATGGAGGATGACAGGTAGAGAGGCAGAGGTGGCCGGATGCCTAAAGCTTTTTAGGGAGCACTGTCTGCTGAGTCCCTACTGTGTGTGCACTCTGCAAGGCACATCACAGACATCACCTCATCATTTCTTACAATAACCCCCAGGTAACTGTTGCAGTACACACCAGGGGAAAAAAATAAGTCAGTGCAGCCTTTCCCATGCTCCATGATAAAGAGTTCTGTGGCTAAACATGTAGCTTGGAAATCTGCCATATAAACTATCCATACCCCCCTCCTCTTATTACCCTCTCAGAAAATCACAATACACATTAAAAGGTCTGAGAAGTCTTTCACATGAACCATTTTCACTTGTTTATTAAAACAGAATTTCCAATGAAACAACTTCCCTACCATCCCAACAAATAAACACATGTGCTTATCCTTTCAGAAACATTTACAAACTTCTTCTCACATAGTTTTCTGGGAAGTGCACTCATTGAAAATTCCTGGGAAATGCATGTGCTGTGCAACACAAAACATTAAGGAAGTGTGAAATATGATTGTGGCCGATTCATGCCCATGGAAATGACTAATTAAGGCACTAATGAAATAGCGGCTCTCAAGAGTTTAGATCAGGGCACATCTAATAAGACAATAGTCTTGTGTTGCTAAAAGTCTAGATTACTGGCATTATATACACCATAGATGAGGGGAATATTTGGGTTTCTAAAAAACATATAGAGTGAATGAAGAATGAATGAATGACTGAATGAGAGAAAGTAGAAGCAAGATCATATATTCCACACGTGAAGAGTATATTTTCAATTTGGGAACCATCAATCCCTCTCAAACTCTGCCCAGTGGTGGCAGTTCTGCCAGGATGAGCCTATCATCGGAACTATGGACTCAGAGTACTTGCACTAGAAGGTGTCTTTCTCGCCACCCGCCAAGTCAGTAACCTGCTATTGACGCCATTGTCTCTAGGGGAGACAGGTTTTGAGCAGCTGGGTGTATTTTTTTGTTGGGATAGGGGAGGAGGGAAGGTAGTTTCATAGGAAATTTGGGATTTAAAATAAAAGAATTAAAAAGGCTGTTTTAAAGCAGGGCTTCTCAGAGCCTTTAATGTGCTAATGTGCACTGCGATTTTTTGAGCCCGGGATAAGGGGGATTGGACATACTAAATAGCATTCTTTAAGCTATATAATTTTCCACAAAACTCTTTGTCCATGAAGCATTTGGGGGGAGACACTTCCAGCTTCTTTAATTTTCCTTGGTGTGGAAGGAACAGATGAGGCAACCTCTTTGATATTGTTTAGCATAGTCACACCTTGCAGGGTTTTAACAAACAGTGCTCTTTACTAGCCTACAGGTATAGGGGAGCCATTATTATCCCCCTTTTGTAACTGTGGAAACTGAGATTCATAGGAGTTGAATGACTTGTCTTCAGTCTAACAGCCAAGCCTTGGACTTCTGGTCCCAAACCCAAAAAGCTTTCCCCGGTCCCACTGCTTCTGGCCCCTGGGCAGCTTTCACACCAAAACTGCATCAGTACCTAATGTGACGTCAGGTCCACCCACGGCTCAGAAATCCACTTTGCATGGAACGCTCTGAGTAAACCAAGAGGAAGCCTCACGTTTGTGAATGCAATTCCTTTGAGGGCTTATGATCAGAAAACATGTGCTGTCCAATTTTTCCCACACATGCCACTTCTTAGCTGGCCTGTCGCTGGGGCCTGTGCAGTGTGGTCTGTTTGCGGCCAATAATCATATCACTATTGTAATGAGTGGCAAATCCTATGTAATTTACACATTAAAAGGAGGCTGAGATGCATGGAAAAACCCAGCCCCCATTTGTCTAATAAAATTAAAGCTCTTAGCCAAATACTAGTGCTGAAAAGAGATGTTTGGGAAGGGCTCTCCCGGGCTCTCCCGCCCCTGCCTCTGAAGAAGAGGGTGAGTGTTCTTTATTCATGATTCCGCCTCTACCTAAATCACTCCCACAATGGGACCTCTAAACCAAGGGGCCCTGTCTGGGAGCATGATTTACGCATAGCTGAGGCCAGGCGGGGCTTACAAAGGCATTATGACTAGTTATTTTCAATGACAATTGAAGGGAAAAATAAAGCAGCAAAGATGTTCTGTGGCTTGGCAGGCGAAGCACTAAACTGCCCCCGCCTCCTCCACCAATCGACATAAAAGAGGTTTTGAGCCATACCTGATAAAGCAATTATTTTAAGATTTTAAAAAAATATTTGGTGATAACTGGACATGATCACAAAACGAGTGTGAATGATATAACATTGGAGCAACCACACTGAGCTTAAGCTCTGGAATGAACCATTGGTCCCATGATAATGCAAGAAGAGGTGGCTGGCTCTTGTTTTCGATGGCTGTCCAAATTCTGATGAGTTTTCCATGGCTCTGAAACCCTGCCTTAAGACCGGGAACCAGTCATGCTGATGTGAGTTGAAACAAAACAAGCCAAATATAATTGGGTTAAATCAGAAAGTCAAGAATCTACCATCATGAAGCTAGCTAGTCTATAATACCCTCCTGTGTGATATATGAAGAGAAAATAGAAATACTATGGAGTACTGGGGTCTAAGAATGTAAGTGGGGACATCAAGGCAATAATCTGTGTAGAAATGCATGATTCTCAGGAGGAGGAAATAGAGTAAAAGGAATCCATTTGTAATAGAAGCTGATATGTATAATATGCCTTGAGTTCTTTGGCAGGGAAGTGATATATAAAGTAAATGCTACAGCAAAATTACTTAATAATAAGAGCACTGTACTTCTTCCTCTCTACAATTTACAGTAGAAGCAAGGGAATATGCTTTTACACAGCCCTTACAGGAAAAGCAAGACATGGGCAAACAGAAATAAATTAAGTATCTGCCATTGATTGTCATGGATAGCACCAGCTTATTGAGCTAATACTTTATTAGTGTGCTATAGCTTGGATGATGATGGTCTTTTTATTGTTTTTGTGGTAACTCTTTATTTTAAGTATCTTATCATTATGAATTCATTTAGTATTGATTGTAATAGCACTGATCATAAAGAATTAATTTGGCATTACCATAGATGTCATATGCACTTATATAAGAGTTAGGCTATAATTCAAAATTAATTAATATGGCAAAGTGTTATTGCTTTTGCAATTTTGCAATCTTTTAAAATTTATCTAAGGTGTTTTTTTAAGCAGGTAGGAAGCTAGCAGAAAATCTACCTGAGGCATTCTTCTTGGGTGGGAGTGGAGCAATTTTCATTCAGTGACAATGGAAAATCTGTTTTTTTTTTTTTCTCCCTGTATTAAAAATATTTGGGATTCAAGTCTCAGAATTCAGGGTTATCAAAAGACAAATGCCTTGAGTCCTGTGAAAATGGGCATGTCTCCTGGGAGTTTCCACTTGCTTGGCATGACTTGGGTGAGCAGCATAATTGAGAGTTTTCTTTCTTCAATATCTTCTGTCTCTTGAAAAGGATGATTTGTCCCTGTCAGCGTGAAGGGCCCCCAGCAAATGAACTCTATTTACTTATAATGATGGTGAACTACCAGAAGGTACAATTCAGGACACACTTCCAGCAAGGAGAGATTGTTGAATGTAGGTATTAGTGGGAATCCAGGGGTTTCGGGTCTAAATCAAATGGCACGTGTCGAGAAAGCCTGTCCATGGGCTTGGTTAAAAATCTACTCCCCCTTCTTCTGCGGCTGTTATTCTGAACACAATTACGATGACATTGTAACTATAGTGGGATATCATGCTGTATATAGCTGATCTTACATGTATCTGACCCAGGATATCATTCAAGGGCTGCTACTAAAAGACACCAGTGTCTTAAAATAATCTCCAGTGTTGAGAAAATCTTTAGGGCTTCTCATTATCCCTATTAAAACACAAATGGAATTTAGGTCTGGTAGAATTATCCATTTATCCACCAGGGATTCATCACCAGGAAATGTAACACATAGAATTAAAGATTTAAGTTTTATGGAAAGGTGGGCTCTGAGGAACAATCTGGAGCATGGGAAACTGCCCAAAAAGCAGACCCCCAGGGAAAGCCACTGCAGTAGGCTTTAAAATCCAGGGACCATGGCAGTTATTTAGAAGTGGCAGAGGAGAGCATATTACTGACATGGAAACGTGAAGACAAATTTTGGCCCTAAAAATGGCAACATCAACCAAAGAAGGAGGCAAGAGAATAGGCAGGATGGGTTAGCCCCCGTGGAGTCAGCAGAGGGTACTAGGAAATTCACAGGGCCTTGGCAACAGCTGAAAGCTCCCTGTTCTCAGTAGAGATGCTTCCTGAAAATGAAATTAGAATTCCAAGGGGAAAGTCAGCTGCAGAAATCCATCTGGAGTGGGGAGATATACCTGACTTATCTAGTATCCAGGCAGGAAGTGCCCCTGTCAGAGCCCAGAATCAGGATACCAGGTATGGGCCAGGCAGGACAGTCAGAAACTCAAGTAGAGCTGCTTGTGGAAGCCTGAAAAGAAGGGGGACCTGTTACAAAGTGAGCCTAAGGATGCCAGATATAAGGAGCCCAGTCTTAGAGTAACCTGGGATTTCTGGGCTATTGCTATAAAACTTTTCCTTGAATTTCTAAATCAGCTTTACCTAAAAGCACCTTTTATTAATTTCATTAATATTAGTAATATTAAAATTTGGGTTTCTCTTCTCAAATATACAGTACATGTAGCTTTTAATAAAGAGAAGCTTCAAGGAAACCCAGGCTTAGAGCCAAAGCCAATTTCAGACAGCCCATCCAAGCTGCTATCCTTCATCCTACAGGTTCTCCTTTCTTCTAACTTCCCCTGTGCTTCTTCTGGGGCAGTCATGAAAACAGAAAGAAGCCCCACCTTTCACCAGCCAAACGCTTTCTGGCACTTGTGTGGAAATGCTATTATCTTTCTTGTCTTAGGTAGGAAGTACCAAAAGTTCTTTAGCTGGTATAAACAAACAAAGATTGTTCTACTCTTTCTGTGTGATACCAAAAAAGGTCTGTGAAAGTCTATTCTTACCTCTCTAATTACTGATATTTTCTTTCTGTCACTTAATAACACACTGGAAATCAGATCCACAGCTGCAGAACAGAAAATTCTGAAGTCCAGAATCCTCCTGTCCCACCAGATTGGTTAGAGGTTACAGAAAAAGGGAAGACTGAGACTAACTGAACTGATGTGGTTCTTAATACCTTAAATGAGCATGTCCTTTGATTTTAGGTGTTTCAGGGCATCTTCAGGGAAAGTGGTACTTGACTAGCTGGTAAACACAAGTTCAGCACCTCTCAGCTCCTAGGAGAGCATGTGCGTTCACCCTTAAAAATTAACAGAGGATGTCATGGAGGTAAGAGGGTATTCTTTATTTGTGCTATGGGAAGCAATAATGGAGATTTACAGTTCTCCAATATAGCATAGGATTTCCCAGAATGCTGACTAACGGAGCCACTCGGAAGTTTATTGATGTAGCTCTGTATTGAAAACACAGGTTTATTAATAAATAGCTTCGTGAGTGTTTTAGAGGCAAAAGGAGATAGTAAATGGCATGATGGCAACAGGAAAACCGTGTAAGAAAGTATGTGGCTTGAGAAATGTGACCAGGAGATTAACTGCAGGGATCAGCTAAGAAACTTAAGCATTAAGGGAAAACATTCAAGTGGAATCTATGCTAACGGAGCCTTTTCCTTCTGTTTGCCGGTTTTAATAGCTACAAATGTCTCAGCGTTTCCCTCCCTTAGGAAGACAATATCCGCGTGCTGGCACTGATTTCTTAAAATTATACTGGCAAAAGATAAACAAAGCTCAAGAAATAGAAATATATTTTACACTAAAAAGAAAAAGAAAAAAAGAAAAACAGGCTGAAACCAAATCCTCATATTTCTTGGCTCATAGCAGCAGGCTCACTAGTTACCCAAAATGAGCTTACTGCAAAATCACTCCGTTCTCACCACAGGCACAATTTACCAACTGGGTGTAGCAGACACCGGGTTGGCTCCTGAACTTCTCTCTTCCAATTAAGCTGCACAACCTGTTACCAGTTTGCCAATGGACTCTGTTTACTTAGGTTCTGCGCAACTTGCCAAGTGCTCACTCTGTGGAATTCCCAGCAAAGGAAAAGGAACAATTGGGGGAAATTTTTGTTAACATCCTTTCTTTTAACTTTCTATAGCAGAGGGAATGCATCAACGTGGAGCAGATGTGCTGAGACCAAATGCTCTCTTCCTCATGATTACAGCGGGTTATACCTGCGGATAGGCAAGCTAATTCCCCTGCAAATGTGCAAGAGAGGGTAGTACTAACGTACAATGTGTGGTCCTGGAGGCTTTGTTCCCGTGTAATAGGGTGCTTCGTTTCACAAGACCTGGCACAGAGAAAAGAAAACCAGAGCAAAACAGCCCGTGCAGTTGGAATCCCAGTCTCTCTCTGTACTGCTTAGAGAATGCCCTGGTTTTCTGCATTGTTAACATAAATATTGTGAAATTTCTTCTTTGAAGTTGGAGAGTAATGATTCTTTCTACTTAATGTGCTCAGTGACTCTGCACCCTATTGTTTTCCGCCATTTGAAAATGCCCGAGGATGTCATTATAACTTCATGTATCAATATTAAACCTTTACAAACAGTTGACTAAATGAGCTGTTATTATCTTTGTTTCTGAAAATAGTGCACCTTTTTACTTCATTTATCAGTAACTAGGTGTAGTCGATTGCACTCTGGTATTGATCCCAATATCTATATCTGTCACCGACTACCTTTTCTCAAGGTCATCGTAAGGTCAGGTTATGATCAATATGAATTGACTGTCTGCAGATAAATTTGTGTAGCTGACATAATTGCAAGTAGTACCTTTTTCAAATTAAGGTGGACCATTTTATGAAGCATACGGGTTTGAAGCGTTAATGGTAACACCATCCAACTCTGCATAATGAACCAATCTTGCTGGAATTTACAAGTCCTCTTTGTATCACTGAACGCTGTGTAAACTCCCCGATAACCATTTCTAAATAACACCTGCAGAGTTTCAAGCTTCGGGTTTTGTGTGGATGCTAATTATGTTTTCTAAGCAATGGTATTTTCCTCTGTAGCCCCTATGAGCATTTTTATTTCCAATTTTCAAGTCTCATTTCTACCAATACTATTTCAAAAGTTCTGGGTGGCATATTTAGTCATCCTACTCAGAGGATGACGTTTGGTAAACCAACTTTCTTGAGTAGAGACAGAATTATCCAATGCAGCGTGGATTCCTGGGCCGTCTCTGCACTGCGGGCCCCTCGCTCTGCGGGGAGACAGGCTTGTGATCAGCCTGCTAGCCACTGGATGTCACTGACGCTTACATAAATGGAGCTTAAGGGGCATTTATCTGACTGTAAAAATCATGACTTCAGTAGAAAGCAGTTTAGCTAGAAACATTTCACTCAGGCAATTTCTAATTTCAGAAAAATAGGCTCATAAAGCTCACAAAGGCGATACCCAACTTCAAGCGTGATTAGTTTCAGTTGTTTGTTTCAGCTTTAACTGGGATATGAATAAACAGCAAGTTTTGGGGGTGCATTCCATTTTGACAGCAGCTGCCATTCTGCTTTTAAAGGGACATGACCCATCCAGTTTTGTGGCACCCTGAATTGAGTATCTGTGAGTCCAAATTATAAAACAATAACTTGGGATATCTTTTTACTTCTATAATTATTCCTCTTTGGGTTACACAGCGTCCTGCATTTAACTGTTTTCATGAGAACATACTCTTTCAAAAAACTGAAGATTACTTGAAGCACTTAAAATATACTTCTTTCAGTATAAATGGTTTGTATTCAGATTTTAAATAAGAAGTAGGAGTTTCTAAAGCATAAATAATGGTGACAAATATCAGAAAAACATCACTGAATGCCTTATAAAATGGCTTCCACCATAAAATTCATTCTCAAATCAGATTATGACAGAGGAATGCAATTTTCCTCAACTATTTCATGAATTCTCTTTCTGGGACATATCAGGGAAACCAATCAGATCTATCAATAGATGGTCTACAGTGTAAATATGAAAAGATGCAATAGATTGGAAAGTTCTAACAAAATGAGGATTTATCTTTTTGTCTGGAATATAGACACAAAGCAAATGTAGTATGTGAGTGGCTTGGAGAAAAGACCCTACATAAGAGCAAAGAATTATGACAAATGACATCGCAACAAACATGCTGCCATCTCAGAGCTTGAGCCATTTGAGAAGCTATTTTGAATTAATAACGCATGCCATCATGATTACATTTGCTTAGCAGAAAC
>JAQZBX010001147.1:0-32500 GCA_029593785.1 Cabassous unicinctus | reverse complement strand
GCGAACCCGGGGCCTCCCATATGGTAAACGGGAGCTCTATCCATTGAGCCACACCCGCTTCCCTACCTAGTGTGTTTTTGTACCAGGTAAGATATGCCTCATTTCCTGGGTTCTTCAAATTACAAGAAGTCAGTGAACAAGTAATATGTTTAACCAGTAAATCTGATACAATTCAGTCCTAAAAATTGTAAATGTTAGAATTCAAATGTTCTTGATTTTAATCAATTGATAAGTTGAACACACATCTTCACCTGAAAGCTAGGCCTGTATCCTTGAAATGAAACTCATCTGTATCTGTAATTAAGGCCTCACTGGCCTTCTTGCCTACCCCAGGGACTTTGCACTTGTTATTCTCTTTGCCTGGAAAGTTTCTTCCCCAGATGGTCTTGCGGATCACTTGTTCACTTCATTCAGTCCTCTGCTCAAAGGTTGCCTCCTCTCAGACACCTTCCCTGACCATTCTACCCCAAACCTTCATTCTTAGCTGCATGAGCCACGTAACTTTGGACAAATAACTCCAGCTCTCTGGACCTCGGTTACCTCATTATAAAATGAGGGGCTTTGACAAGATGACTTTTAAAAATTTCTTCTCACTCCAAGGTTTCTATGATTTTGTTTTTTAATATGCCTATTTGGAAGAAAATGATTTTCCATTGTTCTTTTCTGGCTATGTTCTCCTTTGAAGAAAAAAACACAATTGAATCATGTGTGTTTCATAAAAATTGTTACCTCAGAAGGCTTTATGGAGATAGAAAATGTCACCATAAAGTTAAATAAATGGCAGCTGAGGGAGAGATGTATAAGGAATACAGGGAGTGGCTAGAGAGTTAAAATGAAATTTCAAGTGAGACGTGAGATTTGAAGAGGCAGCTGGAGCAGAGAAGGCCCTCTGACAGGGGTGAGGGGAATCTGGGGTCAGAGTACTGATGAGGAAAAACAGAAAGGTAAAATAGGCAACAATTTGGCAACTTTTTAAATTTTTGGACTTGAAGCAATACAGTGTAATGGAGTGGTTTAATTTTAAGGAAAGGGAACCAACAGTAATTTTGAATGCGATGGGCAAACAGTCCCCTGTGGTAGCATGGGGGTGCACTGTAGTGGTGGAGGGAGTGGTGCAAATGATACTTTTAGACAACTGTGAGCTCTTCAGGCGCATCAGAGAATAAATAAATGTAGCTGGAATCAAAGCTTCTGGCTATTATGACATGTATTTTTATATCCTTGTTGCTCTCTCTTGGAACAGAACCAAGCCAAACTCCCTAAACCCCTAATATTCTGACCAGAAAAGATGTGGTAACTTTCAAATATAGCTATGAAGTATAGAACTTGCATTTTTCCCGAATCGTGCTTATCAAAGGGCTTAAATTCACCTGCTTTGGAAAGCAGTTGGTTAGGCCTGTCCCAGTTTTTTATCAGTTACCCTCTACCCGCTTTGGTCTGTGGTCTTGGTTTTAAGGGGGAAAAAAAAATATGAGAGAAGCTGGTATAGTGACCTAAAGTCACTCTTTCATCTTCCTTCTGAATGTTGAAATGATACGCAGATACCCTGAGGTAAGGTGGGAAATCCTATTCCACACAGGATAAAGCCATAAACTCTTATGAAATGTCATTGTCACGGACGAATTCAGATATTATTTCAATAAACTCCTTTGAGCAACATAATCTATGAGTTTATTAAAAGACCCTCAGGTTTATTTGGTGGACTATAAATAATCTATATGCTCTTTTAAACAAAAAAATTCAAATGGCAAAGCGAAGGCATTAAGCTTTCCCCTCAAGTTACATTAGGAGTGGATCTGTTTGCTGCCAACGCAGCCTCCTGATCCGTTAGCAAGGCTGGATCGTTTCCTAATGTAGCTCTTTGAGAACAAACAACTGCATCTGGATTTCCCACAGCCTCGGAATTAGCGGTGGGTGAACCAAGGTTCAGAAGCACACAAATAAGTGGAGGCTATTTCTTTCCACCTCTTTAAAGAAATCAAGTGAATTTCATTTGCTTCTCCTTCTTGACCGTCCACAGAACTCCTCATTACCTTCTCAAATTCCCTTTTCCACTGAATGACTTGGGATCTCTTACATGCAACACTACCATCCCTAGCACCCACTCTCCCTTGCTACCTCCTTCCCTTTCTCCTTCGCTCCTTCAGTCTGCTCCCTCCTTGCCTTCCTCATTTATTCCCACCTTCAATTCTAGCAAGTCTATTAATGACTAGCAAGTCTGTTTAATGTTTTTTTATTATAAGTCTTTCAAGATTGACCCAGCCAAGGAAATGAACGTCAGAGATGGTTTTTGCTTTCAGTTGAAATCGCCCCGTCCCTCCCCGCTCCCAATCTCACATGTCCCACGTAACCAAGCTGTATTGGAAGGGAGGGTGGTGAGAGCTGGTGGTCCAGCCATCGCTGCAAGGCCACGGTGAAAACTTGGCCACGTTACGGTCAGTCCCAGGGAAACAAGGGGGCAGCCCGACCCTCCCTCCCGGTTCCAGCCAGCCGCTCTGCACAGGAACCGGTCCCCTCATGGGTGGTCTATCTCACCTCCAGCCCAGTGAAGCAGCCTCTGGGCCCCCAGCAGGCTCCAATGGGCACTCAGCCTCCACGCCACCATGGCGCCAGCAGCCTGGGCAGCCTCCCATCAGCAGACAGGCAGGCTTTGGAGGGAAAGCTATCACCTGGCTGGTCGGTGCAAGCACAGCTAAGCAACCAGGACAAGTGTGAGCCACCTTTGTCCCCTTTGGGGAGCCTCCACCCCCAGCCCCACCCCTGCTGCACTTCACAAATCAGGGAGTACCTTCTACTTGCCTTTTCCACGAAAACGCGAGGCATACTTTTTATCTTCTTGAGGTATATTTTATTTATTGGGACACATTATGTGCTCCCAAAGAAGTTGAGATCTCACTCAAAAAAGTTCTCTGATTCTTGAAAACAAGAATCTTACTTCTTTATCTTTACATTTCCAACTTAGCCTAGCCTATGTTTTGCATTAACACACATCTAAAGATTCTTAGCAAGTGAATGAATAAACTGAATAGGTGACTTAAATAACTTGGGCTAACAGCAGAATATATATTAATAAAAGCTAAGAAAAACTGTTCAAAAATAATAGAAGCTAAAAGGAAGAGGGTGACATATGGCAAAAACTTACCCAAGTCAACTCTATTAGCAGGGCGGATAATGTGGCAGAGGAGATAGTTGGAGCAGATATCTGAAGTATTAAATAAAAGGCAATGAATATAAGATAGAACTATCAAACTTCTAGAAGAAACCATAGGGAGGCATCTTTAGGAACTTGTGTTAGGCAGTTGTTTTTTAGACTTTACACCCAAAACATAAGCAATAAAAGAAAAAAATAGACAAATGTGACCTCCTCAAAATGAAAAACTTTTGATCCTCAAAGGACTTTATCATGAAAGTAAAAAGATAACCTACACAATGGAAAAAAACATTTGGAAACCACATATCCAATAAAGAATTAATATCCAGAATATATAATGAAATCTTTCAACTTAACAACAAAAAGACAATCCAATTAAAAAATGGACAGGGAGTGGATGTGGCTCAAGTCGTTGAGCATCCGCCTCCCACATGGGAGGTCCCGGGTTCAGTTCCCAGTGCCTCCTGGAAAAAACAAAAACAAACAACAAGCAAAACAAATGAAAAAGCCAACTCAGGGGAGCCAATGTGACTCAGTGGTTGAGCACCGGCTCCCCACTTATGAGGTCCTGGGTTCAATCCCTAGCCCCTGGTATCTCACACACACACACACACACGCACACACATACACACACACACACAAAAGACAAAAGACTGGAACATAGGAACAGTCATCTCTCCAAAGAAGGTATCCAAATGGCCAGAAGGCAAATGAAAAGATGTTCAGATCAGTAGCCATCAAAGAAACGCAAATCAAAACCTCAGTGAGATACCATTTCACACCCATTAGAATAGCTGCAATTGAAAAAAAAAAAAAGTCAGAAAATAAAAAATGTTGGAGAGGATGTGGAATAGGAATACTCATTCATTGCTGGTAACAATGTAAAATGGTACAGCCACTGTAGAAGACAGTTTGCCAGTTCCTCAGAAAACTACGTATAGAACTACCATACTATCCAGCAAACACTACTAGGTATATACCCAAAATACTGAAAGCAGGGACTCAAACAGATATTTGCACATCGAAGTTCATAGCAGCATTATTCACAATTGCCAAAAGATGCAAGCAACCTAAGTGTCCATCAACTGATTAATGGATAAATTAAATGTGCTATATACATATAATGGAATATTATACTGCCATAAAAAAGGGTTGTAAACTACAATGTAAACTATAATCTCCACTTAGTGGCAATGCTCCAAAATGTGTTCATCAATTGTAACAAATGTACCACACTAATGAAGGATGTTGTTAACGTGGGAAAAAGGTGGGAGGGGTTGGGAGTGGGGCATATGGGGATCTTCTATATTTTTTATGTAACATTTATATAATTTAAGTATCTTTTTTAAAAAAAAATTTTAAGTATATATATTAAAAAGGAATGAACCTTGACGACATCATGTTGTGTGAAATAAACCAGACACAAAAGGAAATATATTGTTTGATCTCACTGATTTAAAATAGTTAGAATAAGCAGACTCATAGAGTCAAAATCTAGAATCTAGGTTCCCAGGGGCCAGGGTGAAAATAGGGAATGGGAAGTTAAGGCTTAAAATACACAGGTTTCCTATTTGGAATGATGTAAAGGTTTTGGTAATGGATGATGGGGATGGTAGCACAACAGTGTGAACACAATTATGTATCCTATATATATATATATATATCCAATTGTGATTAAGGGGGAAATAGATTGTATGTATGGTAACAGAATAAATTTTTTTTTAATCCATGGAACTACACTACACAGTCAACCTTTAGTTAAACCATGCACTTTAATAGTACAATTATAAAAATGTGCTATTGTCAATTGTAACAAATGTTCCACACCAGCACAAGGTGTTAGTGGGGTGGTATATGGGAATCCAGTATTTTATGGATAATTGTTCTGTAAACTCACAACTTCTCCACAAAAGAAAAAAAAAAAAGAGAGAGAGATGGAGAATTCAAATAGAAGTCCATTAGAAAAATATTAACTTTGAAAATAATATAATCACATAACAGAAGAAAGATTTAGGCCTATTTTTTTTCAAAGCAGTTTGTCCTTTTCTAATTAGGATTGAATGCAGTTTAGTGCTAATGCATCTTAATTCATTAGTAGTAAATGGGCCTAATTTTAAAGTAACTTTTCCCAAAAGCATTAGAATTGAATTCCTGGGGCAGAATAGGATATTCTAAGGAAGAAAGTTGACTAAAAGTCTACTTCTGAAAAATTAGAGCATTAAATTTTGGTGAATTTTAGTCCACCGGATTATCTGCAAGTGTTAGATGCATGCCCAACTACAGAATGGCCCCTTTGTACTCTGACTTGAGGTGTTTTTCTATTATTCTTTATTCCAAGTCCCAAGAATAATGTTTGGAAGCATCTTGTTCCCACTGTCAACCTATTCCCCTCCATCCCCCACATTGTTTGATTTAATTAAGGAGAACACTCAGTCTTTACCTCTCATCAACATCCTTTTACAAACTTACTAAATAACAACAGACCAATATCTGATGGAGACAATGTCAAATAGCAGTCTATTTTTAAGGAATTATTTAATTATAGCACTGATTTTAGGTGATATTGATCTGGCCCCTTGAAATGCTGAGAAAAGAGGACACTCAAAAAGAATAATAAAAACAAAGTATTTACATAGTTTCAAAGTATCTCCACCAAGTTATTTATTAGTCTACAAAGGGGGAAATATAACTTTACAGTGGGGAAACCCATAAAAATACCGCCTTAACCAAGTGATCAAGGTTAACAGCACCAGTCAACATTAAGCACCCCTGATACCAGGCATTGAGAATACGAAACCACTTTTGTGGTATTTTTGCCAGAAGTGACCAAATGTAGACATTATTAAATGGTCAGTCAGGGTAAGGAATTAGGTGCTTGACCACGCAAGAGTGAAGCTAAATGATTCACAGCACATTGCACTTCTGATTCAGGTCCCATTGGCTCCATCAGACAAACATGGGACTCACTAACACACGCACACACCCTTCTCACCACCATATATACACACTATATTCCATCACTCTACCCTGTATTGACTCTCACCTCTCACCTCCATGGTCAAAAATTGACCAAGGGGACTACAGAAAACAGACACCATGTTGCAAAGCACCAAAATGAGTGACCAAGTTGTTTGGGAAGGTGACTATATACTTGCTGCATCTCAAAAGTCTGTTTCCAGCTTTCAACCACTTCATGACCTGACACTGAGTCCCAGCATGGAGGAAGCCTTAGGCGATGGGTTCAGGTCACTCTCAAGCAACGCTGTAGCAGAGAAATCCTTGGAAGGCACTCACAGCAACACCCCCCGCCTGGCTCAATTCTTGCCAATCAAAAATGAGGTAGGCATCCCCTTTTGGCAAGCGGCCAGAGGAGGGTGCTCTGTTGTTAGATGAAGACCCTCCAGGAAGAGAGAGGGAAACCGACAAATAGGGATCCTCTTGACTTTCCATCTCCCTTCAAACCTGCAAGTGGAGCCAGTGTGGTGTTTCTCCTTTATTGTCTCATCCTGTCACTCTCCAGCTCTTGAACAAAAGAGGCAACAATGGTCTTGTCTAAATGATTTCACAGGCTATTATTCAGACACTCAACTTTTAACATTTCAATTTTGTCATTCTGTTTCCACACAAAAGGTGCACTTCTACAGTATAATGTTCTCAGAATTATGTCAACGAGCAGTAATGGCTTTTAACATTAAGTTGATCATTAACAACTACATTATCTGAGGCATAATCAGTACTTCAGCCTTTTGTGTGATTATGACACCAAGGAATTTGAAACTAATAGGAGGATGCATTTATAACAACACATAAAAATATTTATATGGTAATAAAGGGTTAGTGAAAAGCAAACAGCCTGAAACTGTATAATGAAGAAAAATATTAACTGATATTTTATTTATAAAAGGTGAGCTTCTAAAGGAGAAAAATAGGTAAACAATGTCACTACAATAATAGAAAATTTCATATTGTATATAAACAGTCTATATAGAGGTCATTTCAGCAGAGCTTTATAAGAAGTGCATATTCCCAAAAGCATTTATTTTAAGAACAGTGGATAAAATAGAAAGAGAATGTCTTAGATGATACCCTAATTACTCAAGTTTTCAAGGTACTTGGCAAAAAATGTTGATTGATGATGTTGGGTATCATTTTGAAAGCTGTTTTACACTCCCCCACCACCCCACCCCATCTCTTGTGTGAGAAAGCATTCAGGAAAGGATTGGGTAAGTTTACCCACAATTCAGCAGTGACAACACCGCAGCATTTACAGGGACCCTCAGTGATGCAGGAAAACAATCATGGTAATGACACCAAGCTCACAAGTCTGGAGACACTGACAACGTAACATTTATGATTTCGGATCTTGAATAGGACTTAGTAATTGTAAAAAGGAAATATATTTTTTTAAAAGCCAATGCTCATATAACCATAAAGAGAAAAATACAAACATGCTGTCCCTGAGCCCATCTCCCAACATCAATACAAGAGGTTTTATTTTGCGAATTCAAGCGGCATATTTTGAGGGAGGGTAGAAGATTATTTCCCAGGAAGCCTGGGAAAACATCTAAGAGAATATGTGTGTAGGGAGGGAACTTGACATGACAAGAGAGTGAGGTGAGTAGTAGAATTAAGGTGCAAGGCATGTAGGCCAGTGGGGATTGTCCAGCCCAGTCTTTGCTCCAATCAAAGAAATCTACTTGCTGACCTCTGCATGTATCTCATTCTGTCTGTCCCAATTTCCAAACACCTCATATGTCATTTCTCTCTGCTGGAGAACTTTTTCTAATCCTGCCTATTCTTACCCAAGCCATGCCACTAGCTTTCTTTCAAACTTAGCCCATTTAAAAATAATACATATGAAATTAATACATACATATATATATATTTATCTTACTTATAATACTGCTTTTGATCACAAAACACTCTTCCAAAATGTCCCAACTGAAAACCACTACAACTCTGTAATTTATCATATTCTATATTGGAAAAATAATGATATATAGAAGCACGATGCCAAAATTGTATTAGCAAACTATGGCTAATGTTCATTCTCTTGAATATCTTCTTTAAAAATCCAAAGATACAGGAAAATGTTGTGAACTAGAAAACTAGGGAGAGTGATTTTAGTCAAATGACTATTTCTGAAGTTTTAAGAGTTTGTTGTGTGAGCACTCTTCTCTGATTTTCAACCACTCTTTCTTTAAAATACTTGAAGGAAAAACTTGGGCTTAAGTTTCTTTTATGCAAAGAAAGAATAAATGTTCTGAGAAGATACAAGAACAAATCAACCAGGAATCCATGAGTAGTCAGAGTAAAAGAACACAAGTCATTCAGCAGCAACCAGCAGTTTCTTTAAAGAGGAAATCCCAAGAGACCAGTTTAATCTCATTCTCTGATGGAAAAGGGGGACATGTGCACAAACAGGAAGCCTTTGATAGAACCTGCATAGTCTTCGGGAAGCCTTTGGTTTCTGACTTCTACAGTACTGACAGTGGTTGTCAGTAATCCTGCTGTACCTGTTCAGAGGTGGTCATCTACAATCTCTTGACTGGTCTATCTTTGCATGAAGACCTCCCTTCTTCTGCATCAGGAATCCCACCTCCACCTTATCATGCTTCCTCGCACTCATATATTTGTCCATCTCCATTCCAAGGACCCATGCAATGGGAAGACTATTCAGTGACTATGACATCACGACCAACTTTCCTTTGTGATATTATTGAGCCATGAGTCAGACGCTATAGAGTGTGAGTTTCACCTAGTGAAACTGACATAAACCCTGCCCTGGTGTTATCTCCAAAAATGGCCTCTGTGTTATTTCTCTATTGTTGCATAACAAATTACCCAAAGCTTAGTAGCTTCAAATATTTATTACATCACACAGTTTCTGTGGGTCAGGACTCAAGAGCAGCTTAGATGGGTGGTTCAGACATGGGGTCTCTCATGGAGTTGCCAACAAAATAAGGACCAGGGCTGGATGACCCACTTCCAAGGTGATCTGCTCACATGGCTGGCAAGTGGGTATGCTGGCTGTTGGTAAGAGTCAGTTCCTCTCACCATGGGCCTCTCCAGGAGACCACATGATATAGTGGTAGCTCCCCTGAGAAAAAGGGATCCAAGAGAGAGCAAAGTAGAAGCCGCAATGACTTTTCTGACCTAGCTTTGGAAGTCACATACCATTATTTCCACATTTTCTTAGTTACACAGGTCAGCCCTGTCCAATGTGGGAGCAAACTATGCAAGGGCATGATAACAGAAGGTCAAGATCTGGGGGTCATCTTAGAGGTTGGCTACTATTACCTTCATCAATTTCTTTCCTTCTTTTTGCATGACACACCCCTTCTCTCCCTCATCAAGATATGGAATCCATCCTTTGAGGAATTTGAATCTGCCTAGCCTGTGACTGTTTTGACCAATAGAATAGGTGGAAATGCTGTTATGCCAGTTCCAAGTTGAGTTTTTGGGGTTTTTTTGTTTGTTTGTTTTTGGTTGGGGTTTTCTTTTTTTTTTTTTTAAGTACCAACGCCGAGGGTTGAACCTGGGACCTCGTATGTGGGAAGGCAGCATTCAACCACTTAGCCACATCAGTTCCCCTGAGTTGGTTTTTTCATTTGTTTGCTTGTTGTTCATTTCGTTTCTTTGTTTTTCAGGAGGCACCAGGGAACTGAACCCGGAACCTCCCATGTGGGAAGCAGGCGCTCAACTGCTTGAGCCACATCCGCTCTCCCAAGTTGACTTTTAAGAAGACTGGCATTTTGATTTCCTGACTTTTGGAGCTCTGCACCACCATGTAAGAAGTTCAGGCTGTATATATAAGAAGTTCAGATGTATATTGAGGTGTCAGGCATGTGCAAAGCAAGCTATCTTAGTCAGCCTGGCTGAGCATTCAGATGACTTCCAGTATGCGCTATCACCTGATTGTAACCACCTGAGAATCTTTAAGTGAGAATCACTGACTGAGCTCAGCTAAATCACAGAAACACGAGATAGTAAATTGGCAACTTGAGCCACTAAGTTTTGAGATGGTTTGTTATGCAATGAAGGGAAACGGGGATTAAAAATTATGAAAGTTGCAGAGCAAGTGTAGCTCAGTGGTTGAGCACCTGCTGTGCATATACAAGGTCCAGGGTTCAATGCCCGGTATCTCCTAAAAAAAATAATAAAAAATAAATTATGAAAGATTTTGTGATTAATTCTTAGAACTTCATGTACAATCATTCCATTGCAATATAAATTCTACAAGGGCAGGGATTTTTGTCTGGTTTCAGTTTGTTGATATTCCAAAGACCTTACAACAGTACCTGGATTATTACTATGGCCTCCTAGCTGGTTTTTCACATTATTCTTGCCTCCTACTTTCCATTCCCCAAACAGTAGTCAGAGTGACCAGTGCCCAAACTTTTCTTTCCTGATACCCAACCTAGGCTATTCCTGTATTATGTATTATCATTTAAGTCAATGTATCTCTTTCATAACATTTATTGCACTCTATCTTTAATCATAATTTGCATAGTTACTTTTTTCGTGTTTCTTGCCTTCATTAGATCCCACTCTCCACTAGGGGGGAACCATATTTATCTTATTCATTGATCTACTTCCAGTTCCAAGCACAGTACCTAGACATAGTTGGTGTTCAATAGTAGGTTTGTCAAATGATTTGATTTGATTTTGTAATATAAACTTATTTATGAATTCTTCTCCAAAGTCTCTTTGGAGGAAAAATAAAACTAGTGTTTTAGCTAATTTTTCAGAGGCTTCTAGAAATGGGTCATGAAAATATTTACCCAAAATGTCACTATATATTCGTATCTTTCAGTCTTCAGGTTAACTTTGGATTCTCTTACAGAAAACAGAGATCTAGCCATTCTTTATTGAAAATCAGTCTTGAGACTCTATATTGTTCATCAATGCAAAATAAAGAGAAACAATTCTCTCACTTCCCCCACCCAGTACTCATTTTACTCTGTAAATTTATTATAATACTGTTTTTTTTAACAGAAATACTGATTGTCTTTATTTTCTGTCACATATTTATATTTATTAACTTATTTAGACTAAGAATAAAAGATTCTCCAACCCAATCCTTCAAAGACCTTGGAAAGCATAAAGTTCTGGTTAATATAATTATATCAATCCCAGAAAATCAAAATCACTACCAAAAACCTTCTACACTAATAAAAAATGGAGCCAGACAGACTGTTAGGTAAAGCATATGCTAATGAAGCACAGAAGTGGTTAAACACAAGGACATTTCCCTGTATAGGAGACCAAAGGCCCAAACATTCAATAACAAAAATTTTAGCCATATGTGCGCTTATGTAGAACAGATTATTAACTGTTCTCCTCCATAAATATAAGAAACGAATTACAATAAATCTGAATAACTTAAAATTATTTTTCTTTCTCAAATCACAGCCATTAAACAGTGATGATCACTCGTTGGAAATATTCATCAAATATTCTGTAAGACAGAAATACCAAGTTCATTTTGCAGTGTCAAACAGAGGCAAATTCTACAAATGCTTATATTCAAAACCGTTTGTAAAATAATTACATTTTTATTGGACAACACTTTCAGCATTATTTTTTTTTCCCTTACATATGCTTCTAAATCTGTGTTTGGAATCCAAATTATTCAATTTAATGAATAGTAGAGGAATATGCCCACTTAACTTCCAGTTTTGACCTAAATTCCCCTTAAACTCATATAAGGTTGGGGCTGGAAGTTTTCTAAAGTTTATCTAACTCAGTGGGTTTCAAAGTTTACCATGCCTTAAAATATTATGTGAAATATAAATATATTATGTGAAATATGAATATGGGTAAAATTGCATATATAAGACCATTTTTCTTTGAAGCTGAACAAATATAGGTTAATACTACAAAATGTTAATATCAGGATAAAACAACATTATACTAAATGTAGGAGACCAGACACATAGTACTACATATTGTATGATTCCATTTATATAAAATGTAACTATAAATCAATTTATAAAGATGAAATTAGATTAGTGGTTATGTAGATTTGTGGAAGGAATGCTAAGGGGTGTGGAGTCTTTCTTTTTGGAATAATGAAATTGTTCTAAAATTTTGGAGATGATGAATGTGATTATACTAAAAGCCATTGTTTGTATACTTTGGATAGATCATATGGTATGTGAATATATCTCAATAAAACTGCTTAATAAACAAATAATTGTGCAAGAATAGCCAGAAACAGCAGCTATGTAAAGCAGGGGAAACAGAGAGAGATTGAGGCGAGGAATTTTCTTGTTTGTCTGTTTTTTGTTTATTATTATTATTAAAATAATGAAAATGCTCTAATAATGATTGATGTGATGAATGTACAACTATGTGAGTATATTAAATACCATTGATTGTACACTTTGGATGAATTGCATGCTTTATTAATATGTATCAATAAAATTGATTTCTTTAAAAAAAAAAATCACCTGGTAGGCTTGTTAAAACACAGATTGCTAGGCCCTCACCCTTGGAATTTCTGATTCAGAAAGTCTGGGCAGGGTCTGAAAATTTGCCTCTCTAACTAGTTACCAGATAATGCTAATGTTACTGGTCCAAGGACCACTTTATTGATCTAACCTTACCACTTACATTTTATAAAGAAATAAAGGCCCTGGCAACTTGAAAGATTGATCCAGTGTTTCTGCCACAGTCAGAGGCAAAGCTGGCAGACAAGGCCATACTAGAATCCAGTTCTTAGTACTGCTCCTTTGATTCAACTTTTCCAGTCTGAGGTACATTTATCATAGGAGGTGTCAATGAATAAGCTTCGGAAAAAAGTTAAGTCACCCATGAGGAAAAGAAAAGGCAAAGTAAACATCCTCTCTCCCAGTTGACAAAATTAAAGACACGCAGAACCACAGCAAAAATGGTATGATTCAGGTATTTCTTTGTGGCCACTACTCCCTTTTGAAGTTCATTTCCCTCTAAACATCTAAGGACTAACTTTACATTCTTACATTGCAATGTCTTTGTTGATAACTTTTCAGTAATTCCATTACAGCAAATCACAGGGTTGTCAAATCTTCAAGGATCAGAAGATCATGAGTTGACAAGTAGCAGATGCACAGAAAGAAGTTTTAAATAACGTGCATTCATTCCCCATGTGGAGCGAGGTAGAATACCTCTTATTTGATGATAATAAAACCAGCCGGGAAGTAACAAAGAATGCAGTGATTCCAAGATATTTACCGTTTCGACCACTTTTATTCAGGGAAGAATCAAAAATTTCAGAAGAAAGAAAACCAAATTTTCAAACAAGCTGTTTCTGTTTAAGGACAGAAGTTTCTGTTAAAATTTAGTATAATTGTGATGTCACTGAGCACAGTGAAAGCTGCAGGCAAACAGAACATTTTCATTGTAATACCACTACTGTAGGCATATTTGAAACACTATAGCTTCTACAGACTATAATTATAACTGTTTGTTGCTTCTGTGGTTTCAAAGATAATAGAAGTTGTTCACAAAATTTACACAACACTGATGTTTTGCATATAAAATATAGACAGTCACGTGCAAAATATCCCATTATATATTTTCTCATAGAGAGAAACAGCTGAGAAACCTACAGACCATCAAATTATGACTCCAGTGTTTCATTATAAGCAATTAAAGTCCGGAACCCGAAGGTACAACCAAAATGCTTGGTGTAATTTGGTTAATACCATTTAAGAGCTGGGCCACAGGTGCTTGAATCTAAAGAAAAGAAAAATCCTAGTGAGTATATAAGGTTTTATTACTTTATTGGTATTTAGCTCTATAGAGCATCCAAGGTGAGACTGGGAGGAAAAGTACATGCTAAATTAAGAGGAAGATTCAAAATTACTTTGATTCATTCTACAAGCACTGACTGTGTCTCTCCTGTATCAGGAATATTCCCTGCCCTCAAGGAACACAAAATCCAGCAGAAGAGGTGAGCACGGATTCAAACCTTCAAAAAACATTGAACAGTGCTGTAAAGAAAGAAATTGGGAGAAGATGGCAGAGTGGGAAGCTCCAGGAATCAGTCCATCTACCAGAAAAACTATTAAACAGGCAGGAATGGTCTGACTCAACGATTTCAAAACTCCAGAATCCAGTTGAACACTGTACAGCATCTGGGAAGAGTGGGAGAAAGAGGTTGCTAAATTATGGTGAATACCAGTAAATTGCTGTCTCTGTGCTGGCGTAACTGTCTCCATCCCCTTCTTGCATGACAGGCAGCTGTGGGGTCTGGCCCCTGCTATAGCTACTGGTGCCAGAAAGGGACATAAAAATCCAGTTCCCCAAGATGGGGTGAGGAGAGCACAATCTACCTTTAATTAGCTGCTTCAGAATGCTGGAAGCAAGGCTCTGAGGGCAGCCATCATTCCAACCCACCCCAGAAAAAAGAAGCTTCCTCAGAGCTGCAGAGGAGAATGGAAGGGCTGCATTTGCTGAGCAGGTACTGAGTCAAGAAAGCACAGAAAGTGCAGCTTTGGGGGGCTATGGATGAGGCCCTTCCTGGACCCTCTCTCATCCCCTTCCCAGGGCAGTTTGGAATAAGCAGGTTCTCCCTTTTGAATCCCTGGCTTTGATAGGGCTGGGAAAGACTGACTTGGGAAACTCCTCTTCAGGTGTACAACCCCCCACCCCCCAAAATTTCTCCTCCAGGCAAAAGCAGCTTGAGACAATGAAAAGAGTATAAGAAACAATTAACACAGGAGGTCTGAGAAAAAGTCTTACCTGTTCTAATTACTGCAGTAGAACACCCAGGAGAGGAAGAAAGTATTTCCTGGTAAGTAAAGACATTTAAATGCCTGTAAACAGTGGAAAGCCTAAGGTCACTAGCCTTTGGTAATGCATGGTGGTGATGATAGCACAACATTGTGAATGTAATCAACATTGCTGAATTATGTATTTGAATGTGGTTAAAAGGAGAAATGTTTGGTCGTATATGTGTTACTAGAATTAAAAATATATATTTTTTTTAATTCATGGAACTGCATAACACAAACAGTGAACCCTAGTAAACCACAGATAATAGTTAATAGTGCAATTATAAAAATGTGCTTTCATCATTTGTAACAAATGTACCACACCAATGCAAGATGTTAATAATAGGGTGATATATGAGAACCGTGTGTTTTATGAATGATTTTTTTGTAAACCCACAACTTTTCTAATAAAAAAAGAAAGAAGGAAATTATGATATGACCTGCTAGAAATGTTATAAAACATGGTGCTTAAGTGTTCAAAGGACTGGGAAATTAGGAAACTATCACCAATAAATATCATTCAGATGTGTCAAGAAGAACTAAAAAGAAGTTTCCATATGGAAAAGGAGATCGACTGGCAGGAAATACAGCCAAGAAAAACAGGTAGAAATTAGATGCCTCAGAATACTATGCTAAGGAATCTATACCTTGTTTCTAGACAGTAGAAGCCATGGAGAATGTATGAAGGTGAAAAGATAGTTTCTGAGAACCCTCTCCTGGAAGCACATCTAGGAATACACAATATAAAAAAACATCTTTTCATAATGCCTGGATGAGCTGTTGTAATGATAAAGGACTCTCTAGGAAACAGTGTCAAGGAATCCAAGAAATTAAAGAGATCTGAAGTGGACTTTTGTACTTAGGGGTATCTGCTAATTCCCTAGAACCTAAATTTCAATGAGTCATATTCTGGAGACTAGGACACAAACGTGAGGCCAAAGCAGAAGTAGGCATCAGCACAAAGAAGGTAGATGGAAGGAAACAATAAAATAAGAGCAGAAAATAACAATGCAAATCAAAGATATAATACTGAGCATCAATACGGCTAAAAGTTTGTTCTATAATAATAAGAAGAAACAAGTCTATGACAAGAATAATTAAGAAAAAGAGATAGACGAAGCAAAATTGCCATTGTTAGGAATGAAAGGGAATCTTATGATGCAGCACAGACTAAAAAGACAGTGGAAGATGTATTAACTTTATTACAATAAATTTTAAAGACTCAGCCAAATGGACATATTTTGGGAAAAATACGTTATCAAATCATACTCACAAAGACCTAGAAAGCCTGAATGGCACAAAAATCACTTGAAATTGGTAACAGTTTAAAATTTCCCACAAAGAAAAACACATTGTTGATATAGTCCTTTTGATGCGTAATTATTACTAAGCAGTCAAGGAACAGATTACATATAAAATATATATACATTTACAAATGAAAAATTGTGAAACAAACACTGATAAAACCAAAAGAAGAAAAAGACAAACCCACAATTAAAATTGGAGACTTCAACACCTCTCTCTCAACAATTGATAGAACTGGAAACAACATCAGTGAAGATATAAAAGAACACAGCATCACCATCAATTAACAGGACCTAATCAACATTATACACATTCTTTTCAATTGTTCATGGAACACATGCCAAGTTAGACCATATGCTGGGCCATAAAACAAACCTTAAAAAGCTTAAAATAGTTGAAATTATAAAGAGTGTTCTCTGACCATAATAGAATCTAACAAGATATCAAAAATGGAAAGATAGAAGGAAGATTTCCAAACACTTGAAACATAAACCACACACTTCTCAATAATCCATGGGTCAAAGAGGGAAATAAAAAAATACACTGAATTGAATGAAAATGAAATTATATCATCAAAATTTGTGGAAAATGGCTAAAGCAATGCTAATATTAATGTATATATTAGAAAACAGGAAAAGTCTCAAATCAATAATCTTAGCTCCCAACTCAAGAACTTAGAAAAAGAAGAGCAAAATTAACACAAAGCAAGCCAAAGGAAGTAAATAATAAAGCTAAGAGCAGAAATCAGTGAAATTGAAACAGAAAAAATAGAGAGGACATCAATGAAACAAAGAGCTGGTTCTTTGAAATAATAAATTGACAAACCTTTAACAAGAACAATAAAAAATGAGAGAGAAAAAGTACAAATTACCTATATTGGGAATGAAACAGGGCATATCACTTTAGACCAAATATCAAAAGGATAATGGGAAGTAGATATGGCTCAAGCAATTGAGCTCCCGCCTACCACACTGGTTTGGTTCCCAGTGCCTCCTAAAAGAAGACAGCAAGCTGGCACGACAGGCAGGTGCAGCAAGCTGATGCAACAAGAGACTTAAGAAGAAAAAACATAATGAGAGACACAACAAAGCAGGGAATAGGGGTGGTTCAAGCAATTAGGCACCTCCCTCCCACATCAGAGGTCATGGGTTCAGTTCCCGGTGCCTCCTAAAGAAACAAAGAAGACAAACAGACACAGCAAATGCAAACAATGAAAGGGTGGGGAAAAATAAATAAGTAATAAATCTTAAAAAAAGATAATAAGCGAAATACTGTGAATAACTCTACACACGTGAATTTGACAACTTAGATGAAATGTGCCTTCCTCAAAAATACAACTCAATGAATATGAAATAGACAACTCACCCAATATGAAATAGACCATCTCAATAGCCCTATAGCTATTAAAGAAATTCAATTTGTAATTTAAAAATTTCCAAAAAGAAAACTCCAGGCCCAAAATAGTCTCACTGGAAAATTTTATCAGACATTTAAAGATATGAGTCATGATGGAAGCATCTTTGTGTGAGAATCAACCTCTTCCAGAAAATAGAAAAGGAGGGAAAATTTCCCAACTCATTGCATGAAGCCAGTATTATCCTAAAACCAAAAATCAAAAACAGTACCAAAAAACCCTATAGAATAATATCCCTCATGAATATAGATGCAAAAATCTTTAACAAAATATTTGCAAATAGTATTCAGTAATATATCAAAAGAATTATACACCATGACCAAGCGGAGTTTATTCCAGGGATGCAAGGCTGGTTCGATATTCAAAAATCAATCAATGTAATCTGCCATATTAGCAGGCTAAAGAAGAAAAAGCACATTATCATAACAGTCAATTCAGAAGAAAACATTTGACAAAATTCAACACACATTTATGATGAAAACTCTCAGAAAAATAGAAATGGAAGGGAACTTCCCCAATTATATGAATAACATCTTTTTTAAAAAACCTACCAAATCTACATAGGTAGATTTTCTTAAAATCTACCATTATATTTAATGGTGAAAGACTGAATGCTTTCACTCTAAGTTGGGGAATGGCAAGGATGTTCACTCTTACCCTTCTTATTCAACAGAGCACTGGAAGTTCCATCTATTGCAATAAGTCGAGAAATAAAAAGCACCCAGATTAGAAAGAAATAAAGTGGTCCCTATTTGCAGATTACATTACTGTCTACATGAAAATATAAAAGGTTCTACAAAAAAATTCCTAGAACTGATAAGTGAGCTCAGTAAAGTCACAGGATGTAAGAGAAACATATAAAAATCAATTACATTTTTTACAGTGACAATGAACACATGTACAACAAAATTAAAATTACAATGCCAAGTACAATCTCTCAAAAAATGAAATGCTTAGTGTAAATTTAACAAAATATGTGCAAAACTTGTGTTTTGAGAATTATACAATATAAATGAAAGAAATCAAAGGAGATCTAAATAAATGGCAAGATATACCATGTTCATGCACTGGAAGATCGACAGAGTAAAAATGTCAATTCTTCCTAAACTTATATACAGGTTTAATGCAATTCCTATCAAAATCCCAGTGAGATTTTTTTTATAGCTAAAGGCATGATTTTTCTAAAATGTATATGGAAAGGCAAAGGAACTGGAATAGCTAAAACAATTTTGACAAAGAAGAACAAAGCAGGAGGAATCAGCTTACCTGAATGCAAAATTTATTATATAGTTATGGTGATCAAGACCGGTATTGGTGGAGTGAGAGACACATAGGTCAATGCAATAGGACAGAAAACCTAGAAGCAGGCTTACACAAATATGTTCAGCTGATTTTTGACAAAGGTGCAGAAGCAATTGAATGGAGGAATAATTGCCTTTTCAACAAACAGTACTGCAACAGCTGGTTGCCCATAGGCCAAAAAGAAAAAGAAAAAAATGAAAAAGAAGACCCTCAACCTAAGTCTTACACATTACACAAAAATAGCTCAAGGATCATGGACTTAAATATGAAGATCTAAACAAGAAACTTTTAGGAAAAAAAATTGTAGAAAAAGTTTGGGATCTAGGGTTTGGCAAAGAGTCCTTAGATTTGACACCAAAGGGAATATTTGATAAATTGGACTTGATCAGAATTTAAAATTTTAACATTGTGAAAGACCCTGTGAAGTGGATGAAAACACAAACCACAGACTGGGAGAAAACATTTGCGAACCTCGTACGTGACCAAGGTCTACTATCTAGAATATAAAAAGAACTCTCCAAACAACAGTAAAAGAGCAAAAAAATGCAATTAGAAAATAAGCAATAGACGTGATTAGGCATTGATTATTGATAAATGCAACAATTTGAATCAATCTACAGAGAATTTTACTGAGTAAAAAAAAAAAAAATCCCAAAAGTTTACATACCACATGATTCCACATATATAACATTCTATATAAAATTATAGAAACAGAGAACAGATTAGTGGTTGCCAGTAGTTGAGGAGGACATAGGAGCAGGAGGGAAGTGGGTGTGGTTATAAAAGAGAAGCAGTAGGGATAACTAAAGTGACAGAATGTTCTACATATTGGCTGTGTCACTGTCAATGCCTTGGTTGTGATAGTGTACTATGGTTTTGTAAGACATTTCCACTGGGGGAAACTGGGAAAGGATACACAGGAGATCGCTGTATTATTTCTCACAACCGCAGTGCATCTACAATTAACTAAAAATAAGTTTAACTGAAAAAAAAAACCAATCAGTTTTTTTTATGGAACTTAACAAATGAATCTAAAATGCATACAGGGGGCACAGGTGGTTGAGCACCCGCCGCCCACATGGGAGTCCCAGGTTCAGTTCCTAGTGCCTCCTGAAAAAACAAAAACAAACAAGCAAAATAAACAAATAAAAACAACTCAGGGAAGCTGATGTTGGCGCCGGCTTCACACATACGAGGTCTGGGATTCAGTCCCGGCCCGTGGTACCTCAATTAAAAAAAAAAAAAAAAAAAAAAAAAAAAAAAGGTAAAATGCATACAGAAGAGCAAAGAGCCAAGAATAGTCTGAAGAGACTTTTACCTAAAGAACAATCATCAGTGGAGGGAATTGACCCATCAGATATCAAAACCTAAGCTGCGTTATCAGCAGTGATCATTTTATTAATTTTTAAATGCTGCTTATATATTGAACACATTCTTTAATCTTATATTTCACAATATAAAGTATTGTATTCACAATAGAATACAAAAGTATTTCATTCGCAATGAAAAGTAAAAAGAAAGTCTTTGACTAGGGAAAACTGATCAAGTCTATGTTTTAGGAAGATTATTCTGGTAGATATAAAGAAGGGAAACCCAGAAGGCTGCTGCTATCTAGGAGGCAGAAAATCAGGTTCTCACCTGGGCAATGGCAAGTGTAGATATGAAACTTTGTGAACATATAAGTGATGGAATTTGATGACAGAATGGATGAGAGTTTAGGGAAGAATCTATTGATATGTTTTGTGCCTGGATTGTTAGAAGGATGATGATGATTACCAAAAAAAGAACTTTAAAGAAGCTTCTATTTGAGGAGGAATAGGAACAAGCAATGGAGAGATAGAAAGAGAACCACAAGAGAACAGTGCCCCAAAAGCCAAGAGAGGATTTGCAAGTTAAAGTTTGGACTGGATAGCTTCCATCTCTGTAAAGTATGTTTTGAGGTCATCTGCTCGAATGAATTGCACAGGGGTAGTTTTCTGAAGTTGAGGAAAGCTGAAAGGGTTTGGAATAGCAGCTGTGGGAATACAATAGGGAAAAACCAGAGACAAATAAAGAGACTGCTGAGCAGCAGTGAGGACCCAGCTGAGGTTGGATGGCATGAATTTGTAGGAGAGCCAGCTGGCATGATTCATGACCTACTCCAGCAACCTTGGTTAGTGAGTAGTTATCAAGGTTGCAAACATCATCACATCTAAAACACACACACACACACACACACACACACACACATACACACACTTCCCTGGTCAGGTCTGGGCTGAATAATTCGTCAGAGGTCTATCAAAAACCATAGGCCACAGCTTAGAAGAAAGAGATTTTGTAAACTCTTTTCTTCAGGCAATATAATTTCCATGGATGCTTAAGTATTTCTATCAAAGCACAGGTTCTGCAGGATTCTGGTTGGTCAGAATTTCTGGGAAAACTTAAAAGAAGGTTAGTGGAACAAACTGCAGTTGCCACTGCAGCACTTCACCTGAGTCTGTAACTGATATTCATTCTCTCTCTCCTTTCCACCCATGTTAGATTCCCCTCCCCTTCAGCCAGCACTTTTGTTGATGCAGGCAGCTCGCCCGGCAGGCTGACCTGGGATCTGAGCTCCAGTGTTCCATGCCCTTCTCTGATCATAGTTATTGTACTTGCATGTTTACAGTTAAATGGGCATAGGAGCCACATATACTCCTCTCTGTCCTCATTATGTAGCAGCAGCCATACCTCTTGATCAGGGTCAACTAATCCTGGGAGTATTTTAATCATCATTTTTCTTTGCTTGCTGGCCTACTGTCTTTAGGAGAGTTCAAAGTGATGGGACAGCAGCCATAACTTTGAGTTTAGTAGGGTTTTATTATGAGTCATGATGGAAGCATCTTTGTGTGAGAATCAAGACCTCTAGACCCAGAGTTCAAAGTTTGAAGGGATGAGAAGCACATAATCATCAAGTGGGTTGCTGGCAGTGATGGTGAGGAGGGCAACTCCTATTTCCATCCCTAAATTCCCAGACCCATGCATTTTACCCATGGAGGCCACAATACCACATAAGGGCTCAGTTGTATAGCACATCCTGAATGATATAGCACCTCGTTCTGGCAGTGTGTCATCTCTAAGCTGGCATCCCAGCTATACCTTCAAGAGATCATTCATTGTGAATATTCTCGCTGTCCTGATTTTGTGATAATCAGAGTAGGCTACACATTCACTATATTAGAAGCCATGCATGTGTCCCCAGACCTAGTTTTTCTCCCTAGGTCTGGTTTTTAGAATGCTGGTGATAAACTAAGCCTGATTTATTATATGACCATCCTATATGGAAAGACTATAACTTTGGGTATCTTTGGTCAACCTTAAGAGATATAGCAGGGGGGTGGATGTGGCTCGGGTGGTTGGGGGTCTGTCTCCCATACGGAAGGACCTCAGTTTGACTCCCGGGACCTTCTGGTAAAAATTAAAAATAGAAAAATATGGAAGGTGCTCAGGCTGCCAGGCCTCACGCGTGGGCACGCCACCAGGCCCCATGAGCCACACAGCAAGATGATGACGTAACAGAAGAGTGACACAAGGGAGAGCCAAGACGAGAAGCGCCGAAAAACCAGGAACTAAGGTTGCACAGGCGGTGGGACACCTCTCTCCCACATCAGAGGTTCCAAGGATCGAATCCCAGTGAAGACAGGAAGAGAAGGATGAGAAGAGAGGGCAGGAAATGGACACAGAATGTTGCCCAGCGAATGGACACAAAAACAGCAAAAATGGGAGTGGGGGTAAAAATGGATAAAAATAAATAAATAAATAAATCCCTAAAAAAATATATTGGGGAGTAAGATACGGACTATAGTTAGTAGTAATACTTTGATGATGCTTTTTCATAATTTGTTAACAAATATTTCACAACAATGCAAAGTGTTTTGGTGGGGTGATGTGTGGGAGCCCTGGATCATGTTATGCATGTTTGTTTTGTAAGTTCACAATGTTTACTGAACACTTACAGTTTATGTATGTTCATGTATGAATGATATACTTCAATAAATTGTTTAAAAAAAAAATAAAAAAGAGATCATTCAGTATATTCTAGGGTCAAATGTAAACTGCCAGACATCATTTGTTATAAAGTAGCATGCTCCAGGTGTAACCATCCCCACACATCCCCCCACCACTGACACCCTGCACAAGTAATCCTCCCCTGATATGGCTTTGCTCCAAAACAGTAGAGGCTTCTCTATGGCTCTCCTTTTGGGGCTGGCCAGAGACTCTGCGTGGTGTATCTTTCTCTTCCACAGCTTTCTCTACTATCATGGAATTTGCTGTGTCAGTGGCCCAAGGAGCAGAGCCTAGGCCTCTTATCAAAGGTAGCATCCTTCTCTATCATCCAAGAAATATGTTGTAGCATTATCACCAAGTGCAGAACATACTGCCTCCAAACCTAAAGAGGCCCACCAAATGTTGTGCCTCTTCCTGAGCGGTAAGAAGTTCAAGGTGCAATAAACTTGTCCTTTGAAGGGGATATCCCAACATGCCTCAGACCATCAATCCCTAAAAACTTTACTAATATCATAATACCCTAGTTGGATGCCCATCAACCTTGTGCCTAAGAGCACCATGTTCTATAAGCCATCTGCATAGATCTGAATGAGTCAGTCTCCTCTGGCTACCATTATGACCTTCCTTACCATGGTAAATGCACTCACCATAAGTGCTGCCATCTGACTTCTGCTCTTTAATGACATCATCATATCCATTGCTACAAGGGAGCTCCGTTTTCTTACAGCATCTCCTACCATTAGCCCCAGCCTACAAGTAACAGCTACTATGAGCCCCTTCAAGATGCTAATGTCACCACCACCACCACCAGTGCACTCTTTATTGCTTTGGTAAATCGGTGTCCTCAAGGACCCTATGAAGAACCTAGCCAGTGGAATAGGTTTTTTCCTAGCCTTAAATGGTAAACTCATTGTAGCATGCCTACTCCTCTGAGCCTTGGGGTCAACTCCATGGAAGTCTTGGCAACTCTGCTTCAATTGATGTGAACCATTGCTTTTACCAAGCTCCCAGGACAATCCCAGCAGCATATTAGAACTGTCCTCCAGGCCCTTGCCAGGGTATTAAATTGGTGTCATGGGAAAATGCCCCATATGAGAAAATTCTCCTGTGATCAGCTTTATCTGCCCTCTACCCAATCCAATATCTTCTGGGTCCACTCCTAGATATAGTCTTCTGGTTCCTTCTGGAACATGCTGGCCAAGTTCTACAGGTCTCCAGCCCTTTCCCAGTATGTCTGTGCTGAGATTGGCTATAGTTAGAGGTCTGGGGCCAAGATGGGAGATAGGGCAGAGAAAGGAAAGCATCGTTTTATAAGGCATCTGCCTCATATGAGACATCTTCCAAGGCTTCAAGCAAGGGGAGAATCTCTAGCTTCCAACAAGGAATGAGCCACTTCAGAACCAGAAGTTTCAGGAAAATCAAGGGATTTCAGTTTCTCAAGCACATGTACCCAGAAATTCCAAGTCTCAAGATCTCATTTATTCCTTATCAGGGCCTAACAGTCACAAGGGACTTGCCTAGTCTGAGAAATTAGCCTTGTCAGAAATTCATCCACTCTTACAAATAAATCTAGGGTGGCCAACAGTGCCTGATCTTCAGTTGTGTCTTCCCTTCACCTGCAGAAGATGAGAGCCTCAAATACTTACAAGGAGACCTTCTAGCACAACACTTTAAATTGTTAATTTAGTATATCTGAGTCTGTCATTTTCTCTCTCTGATGGACTAATGGCAGGCAGTTGAGATGTAGCACCAGTGGCTGCATCTTTTCCACCTGTGATCCATCCCAGTTCATCACATGTGAAAGGCATAGGAATTGCACGTTCCTAGCTTACCAGGGATGATCAATATTCCACCTACCACCAGTGAGTGGTGCACATTCCCTGCCATCCAGCCAACAAGGAATCCAAATCCAAAATTCCATCCTTAGCGTGTGTTTCCCAGGAACACATGGATCTGTCATAGAACAGGTCCTCTAGAAGCAGAGCCTAAGAAAGGGATTCTTGTTTGGGTAATTTATTGAGTAAACCTCAGAATAAGGCGAGTGAGGGAAGCAGGATAAGGCAGGGGAAGGAGTTACGTAAGGATGTGATCTTGGCTTCAGTCTGTTCCCCAAAGAAGCCCCAGCACAAATTGTACTACAGGGTTGGTCCCCCCTTGAGACAAAAGGGCCAATTTTCTACCCCTTATCACATAGTCATTAGCTGAAGTCTACCAAAGGAGGGGGCAGAGTTAGTGGTGCAGATGTGTACCCATCCTGCTGAGACAGTTCTGCAGACAAAGGGACAGCTATGAATGGTTATCAGCCAATATTCACTGCAGCTAGGAAATTATATATGCACAGCATGCAAAAGGGATCAGCGCAGACCCTGACAACATCCACTAAACTACTATTTTAAGGTGTCTTTAGTTTAATAAATTATGGTGATGCAGAAGAGAAGTTCCATGAGAAATCAAACAATAAATTTAAAGCCATTTGGTGATATGCTAGAGCCTGGAAGAGCTGATGTATGTGTCTCTTCCCAATTCCATGTTCAATGAGGTCATGTTGGTAACAAGAAACTGGCCATAGTGGGAGTATTTTCACCAGGGAAACTGGCAAGTGCTACAAACAGGGCCTTAGGGTGGGTGGGGGTTGGAGAGCAAGTTGTTAAACATTTACCAGCACATCACCAAAGCTGGCAAGATAAGGATTGCTTTTCTTCATTTTAGGAAAGAGCAATTAAATGGAAGAATTAGAATTTAAATCTTTTTTCTATCCATTGTAACTGGGCGATTTGGTTTAGTTCAATACACACAGAGAGACAACCATGTGCCAGGCGTTGTGCTCTGCTCTGGAGGTACAAAGATGACTAAAATACATTCTCAGGCCACAAGGGAAATAGAACTCCAAAAGGGAAAATTCAACCTCTGGGAAACTAAGAACATAATATCTTGGGAATTTGACTGAATTGCACTTGGCTATTTTCACATCTTTGAGGTTTTAACAATGTTCTAAATATTTTTCCTCTTTAACTTTGTAAGGTGAAGATTAAAAAAAAAAAAAAAAAAAAAAAAAAAGCCCTTATCTAAATACTTCAGTTTTGGAGATACGTAAGTAAAAGTACTTTGGAAACACACACAACTTAATACAAATGGATGAGTTACTATTAAGAAAATCAGTAGTGAAGCCACCAGTACTGTTTCATTTGTCTGAAGTGAAGATGAGGATGATTCCATCATGCCCAATCTTATCCTCCTTAAGGCAAGTCAAAGCCTTTTCTTGGTGTTCCAATATTCATTACACTATATGGTGTTTCAATTGAGTTGAAACAACTTTTTCAGGCTATTTTAACAAATTTTTTTTTTTTTTTACCATGGTCAGAATTCTTCTGGCCCTGGAGAAATAAGTAGCAGCGTTTTACCTTCCAACATTTGACTCCGTATATATTCGGAGCCAGGTCTGGCGCTGTTCTGAAGGATGTGCTTCAAAACTAACTGTCTCCAGCCACTTGCTGAACATTCATTTTCTCATACGCATTTAGGAAAAGTTGTTGAGTGCAGTGCCTCCCTCTCTTTGGATGTTTTGTGATTTGTCTCTTTCCAGACTCTCCTTTTTCCAATATTCCCTTCTGTCCTTTCCTTCTTTCTCTCAGGTCTTTTTCCATAACCTGCTCCTTTACCTATCTCTGGAATTCCACTTCATTTTCCATCTTAGCTACCCTCTCTTGCTCCTCTTACTACTATCTGGCAGAATAGTGCAAGCTAGTCACAGAATTGTTTGCCTCCAGGGCCATAACACTACTGACTTTAGAGGGAGGGATGCACACATGGAAGAGAGAGATTAAAAGACGGCTTTCCACTGCCACAGAGGAAGCCACAAGCACTGCTACAGGACAACCAGAGTGAAGCAAACATACCCATCTGAGCCCATCACTGGTTCTCTGAGAAGCAGTGTGCACATATCTGTAAACATTCACACGTGTGTGTGCATGCAACACACACACAGTATGATCATGTACCTTTAACAACAAAAAGACAAAACTATTCTTCAAAGATGTTGTTCTCTCTGGTTAACAACATGTTGTCAGGTTGCCATGGAGGAGGTTTGTATGTGAGAGACAAAGACAAAAAAAATCACTTGCTCCAAGAATTTGTTGAGTGATTTCATATCGTTGAATTCCACCCATTAGGATGTGTATTTGGATCCTAACAATTATATAGACATTTGGAAAGCAAAAGTAAAAGGTGACCTGCAGACAGTTCAAACTTCCATATGTTTGCTGTCACAGTCAACAGTTTGTGAACCCTCCCAACTTATTTTTCAGCTCATTAACCTGGTGTATTTTAAAGAAAATAAATACCTGCTCTGCAATATTTTTTCTTTTTCAAATGTGGTGTTTTATTTTTGCTGATTACTCATAGGCATGGACAGCATGACAAATGATTAAGTGCAAAGTTAAGAGAGTTTTAAGGGGAGAGGGAGAATGGTTTGTGGCCTAGAATCTATCACAAATGCTTTCCAGTTCAATGATTGCTTCACTGAGGACATTCTCAAACAGTATTCATCAGGTGCAACTTCAGAAATAAGAGATATTTCCTTCAACATAACCTAACTTAATTTTTAATAGGAACTTATTAGTGCTTTACAATCACTGCATTTTAAGTTGTGTGTGTGTGTGTAAACATGTAGCTAAAAAACTCTTTTTTCCCCACCTCTCTAATTTTTGCCATTTAAGAAAATAACTTCATTATTCTTCCTTGTAAAACATGTTTAAATAACCAATATCCCACTAACTGGCTGCCTTTTTCTTTCTTGAATCTTAATTTTTTAGGTGATATTGTATATGCATGGGATTTTTGATGGAAAGGAAAAATGTAGTTATTATTAGTTATTTTTAAATTTGACACTTGAGTACAAATCTACTCATCCTTTTCCCTTCTTATACTTAAGGATGGGTCATCAAATTTCCCACTTTTAATCAGATAACACAGATGGTCATGCTTATAGGAAAATTATTATCAAAGCCTGAGCAAATAAAATAATTAAGAGATTTACTAATTAATTTTTAAATATTCTCAATACAATCTTTGTTCCTCCTGATTTTAACATAATCCTTGGCATGTAGTAGTACTCAATAAATGAATTTTAATTAGTTAGTTACTATTAGTTATTTGTAAGTTTAATATGTATTTTGTTTTTAAAGGTGCCATGTCTATGTCAAAAAATTGTAAAAACAAACCAACCATCTCACATTTATAACCATTAATTATTTTGTAATAAAATATTTTGTTGCTTGCATGTTAGCAAACCTTACTTTTCTTCCACTATCTTATCTGAGGTCTTTAAAGATATGGATAGTAATAATAACAAGCAACTTGCAGTGATTCCTAGCAGAGATTTGAATCTTGAAAATACAATAATAACGTTTTGAGTGCAGGCATGTGCATGTTTTCTTACTGATGGAGAAAGCCCTTAGGAATATTAGAAAGATGATCTATGACTCACCCAAGAACATTTAACTGGCTTTCCACTGCAAGTCCTCCTTGTCCTCTAAATTCTCACGGAGAGGAGGATGGGAATGATGTACCGCTTTATCTGAAGCACCAAGATTCTCTGCCGATCCATAGACGCGCAGCCCTGGACAGCTGGCACCCTTCCACAGGGAGCTACAAACACCATTTTGCCACATTGCAAGTTTCCTCCGGCAGCAGATGTCTTGTAGCTGCCATTCAGGTCTCCAACTCTACCAAGCCACCTGTACAACATAATTAACACACCGGCAATGATTTTGTTGCTCCTTGGGAAAGATGATTTTTTTAAATTTAATTTTTCTCTCAACCTTCATATAAAAGGTGGGAAGATTGGATGAAATGTAGGCTGCAGTATTGTAAAACTTTTTATTTACATTTATAAGGGGAAAGTCAAATCCTTCACACTTCTCCCTCTTCTCCAACCTCCCAAAAGACTCAGGAAAATGCATATGCTTTCTATAACATTTAAAAATTAATTAGTAAAGCTCTTAATTATTTTATTTGCTCAGGCTTTAATAATAATTTTACTATAAACATGACCATCTGCATTATCTATATAGATATAATTTTAGATATAGATACAGATAGATATATAGATATAGATATAGATGATATAGATATATCTCAAAAATAGTCTCAAAGAAATACCTAAAATGCCACAAACAGCAGTTTGCTGAACCACTGCACGGCAAAGTTGAACAACTAACTGTTAAGATGTTCACCCTCTGCATTACTCTGACACTACCAAACTTTAACATGCCTCTACCAAAACTTTAAATTGTGGGTGCAATCCTCTTAGAACATTATCAGGAAAACATTCTGACTTTTTCCGCTGCTAAAGTGATACTTACAGTACCATTGAGTCTGTTTAGTTTAAAAATGAGGTTGATAATGATAATGTTTTTCCATAAGATGATCTTCTACTTTTTAATGATACCCATAGTTTCCCCTACATAAATGACTAAATCCTTACAAAATCTCCGTCTTGATTAGCACTCCTGCTAGTAAAATTTCACATACTAAATCAGCACCAGCTGTAGCAAGCAAGAAAGAAAAAGGCAAGTGTAAATGTTCCATATGCCCCACCAAATTGGCATCTGTGTCGGTAACCCTTTTTTTTTACAAACTATTGTATACATACATTCTCTTAAGTGTTTTGTTCACAGAATACCGCTAACAAAATTCTCCCTGTTGGTATATCAAGGAAAGAGACTGCCCTTGGTATCATTTGATTGCACAAAATACCATTTCTCCTTCTCCTCTTGTGGTCACAGACATACCTGAATGTTCTATTTATATGAGTTGCTCCAAGTTAGTGAACCTTTATTTTGACATCTGTTCTCTGTAACGTGACACTGCAGTGCTGTTAGAAAGCTGCTTTACAGTTGGAGTTTAATTGGTAATAATACCAAAAAATGTCAGAGAGACAATAGAATTATTTTGGTCACCAAGAAGATATCTCAGAGGCTAGGCTCAAAACAAGTAACTGGAAAGTGGTGGTAGAAAGCATTCGTGATAACTGCCATCTTGTCACCCATATATTTTTTTCAAATCCTAAGCTCTCTCTCTTCCCCTGTACACACACACACACACACACACACACACACACACACACACACATTTCTGAGTATTTATATATATCTAAGACATAGTCTCAAAGAAACACCTAAAATGCCGCTTTAGGTGATTTTGGATAGTTTACCCATCAGGACCTTATTAATTGTCTGAAATACAGTAGATATGGTTCTTCAGGCTCATATTCAAACCATCAATATAAATCCCACAGTCACCATCAAATAGTTACAAACATAGGAGGGCACACTAGTTCAATGGTCTACCTACAAGGAGCATTAGTAAGACATGTTACTAAGCTAGCTGCTTCTTAGGTTGAAAAAAATATCTTTTTAGGTATTTTCTTCTTTCATTGGAACTTGGCTAGCTTGGTGAAGGCCTGTATATTTGAAAAACAGAACTGACCACTCCTTCCTTTGTGAAGCTCGTGGGCTCTTCCGCATAGCCATCATACATGTTTATAATACCGCCTTGCTCTCATTGAATCTCCATGTCTGCCTCTCTTGGTCTAGTTATAAGATCCTTGAGAGTTAGGACCCAATCTATGTAGTCCTGTATCCTAGGTCCTATCAAAGTACCAGAATTTAGTAGATACTCAATAAACATTTGTCCATGTCAAAATGGTTAAGGAATGTCAAAAGCTACATGAACTGGTTAGTGAACAACTTGCCAGTTGGGATCAAATGACCCAACTAAATAAGGACAAGGGGAAAAGGGTGAAAATTACCTTTGTTTCCCTGTAGTTTTCCTACTACATAAATATCCCTTCATCAAGTGTTATCACAGGGCTATTGAGATTTAGGGAAAGTTACACTTGATAATTCACTTTTATATAGAAGGGTAAAAATCAGAAGACATTTTGGTTAAAAGTTGAAAATCTTTTGGGTCTTAAGATCTAATTAACCTAAATTCTTAGTGAAGAATTTACAGAAGAGCATGTGGGAAAATCCAAAATTGTATATCTTACAAACTGTCATTTTTAAAATATGAAAATTCATTCCCTTAGAAATATGTAGCTTCCTTTACGAAGCAATGGTATCTCTCCCCAGTACTGTGAATGTTCAAACAAAGCTGCTAACCTTCTCTCGGGGAAGCTTGATGGGAATTCCCGCACTGGGAAGTTTGGATAAGATGATCCAATGTTTATATACATGAAATTCAACTACACTTACCAACCCTATAGTGATCTTACAGCTGTTAAAATGATTATACTGAACTTATTCCTAAAGCCTTTGGTCATATTATAGTTGGTGGTGACAGTGGTCAAATTTGTTTTGCTGCTAAGCTAAACACAGTTATTTTTATCTCTCTGTTCTCAGATTGCACAGTGATACCGAGTAGGTACTCAAAAATGCCTGTTGAATGCATGGATTATTTTTAAACAATGGTTCCTTACTTTTTTGACTGCTTACTTTTCAGTCCCTACTCTTGGGTACCTAGTTGGCATGCTAATTTTAACAGTTGTATGGACGATAAATCACACACCAATGTGGGGTTTCCCCAAATGACAGACCCACATGAAAATGAGCTTGTGGAATCAATCAGGAAGACCTCTCAGAACACACTGGATGTGTACAATCCTACTGCACTTTGTAGTGTCGAGTCATCAGCCCCCCAAAAATGGTCCTTGCCAGGGCCAATAGCTGATGCAAGCTGGGATGGTGCGTAAGCAGGGACTCTGGCTGGTCTATGCCCATGCCATGCTGGTCCTTAAATATTTGGAACATCCGTTCTGGTTTGTCATCTAACGCAATTTATAATCCTGATGAGAAGACACCATAGAAGTATAATCTTACAATAATTAGGTAATAGACAGAACATGAAAAGCAGCATATTTCATACATTACAAAGAGTTCAGGGAAAATGGTCACATACAGGAGACAAAGTTTAAGAGGTGGCAATACGTGGAATTTTAATTTGGAGCTCTGGCCTCCATATTCCAAGGTGAATGCTTGGACTAGTACTATCTAGATGTATTGGGGTCTGCAAGCTACCAGTGGCCATGGATTTTTATTTTATGATTCCGTAGATTTGTACGCTAGGGTGGTTTGCGTATTATGGTTGCTTCCTAAAAGGCCACAGCCAGGTCACACACTATTTAAAGTGCTACTTTATTTAAGATAACTTTCAAGTGTGTCTTCTCCCTTTGCTATCTATGATTGCCCCATTTCAGTTTGCCATAGAACAGCTGTTGCGATATCCAGCATTTATCCGTTCTCCACATGCATCCAGCCCAGAGGGATTGTTAAGCAGATCATTGTTTTAATTCTGGCTACATTCCAGGTCCCCATTATTAGTGATCCTGTCTTAACATTTACTGTTCAGTTTGGCTCACAGGTGATGTTGATTAAATTGGCTCCGCCATCTGGGGGGCTCTCTTCTGGCAGGCACATTTAAGGCTGAGCACACCTTCCCCTTCATTTAGGTCTATGCCACATCCGATGGCATCCTAGA
>JAQZBX010001146.1:0-88039 GCA_029593785.1 Cabassous unicinctus | reverse complement strand
TCTAACTGCAGAGACAGTGATGATGAAAACCTTCCTTAGTTCTGGTGGCATAACAATCCAAGTTTTATTCTCTGGTTGTCCAGAAAGAGTAATAGAACATCAAAGGATAAAAACAGTGATATCTTTCTACAGTGTCAACACCATACAGAGTGCACACCCTAAAACCAAAATGAAGAAAGGGAATACAACAACATTTCACAAAATAAAGCATAATGGCCACAAATATTTGGAATATTTTTTACAATAGATGAGTTGCTAAATGATATTAAGTGTAAAAATTTTGTAATCAGATAAACTTGGTTTTGAAACTCTGATCAACTAAGTATTACATGATAAACTGTGATAGGAAGCAAAACATTCTAGGTCCTAATATCTCAGTGAATATAGTAAATATTATGGCTTCCACCACCCTAGGAAGTTTGACAGACTTAAACAGTGTGTGTAAATAAATATCATAATTCTTTCTTGTAATGAAATTACTGCTTTTTAATGATGATGAGATTAGGCTGGTTTTTCTTACATTTCAAAATTCTCTTTCCTTCTGTACTTTCTGGTGCCCAATTCCATGTTCCTATTTCATTACTTTATCATGTCTCCCAGCAATTGCATACTTAACAACCCTCTAGCTGATATTCACATTGATCCAGAAGGATCTATCTATATGACAAAGGTGATCATCAAATTTCACAACTTAAAACCAACTGTGATTCCCACCTGGATAATCAAGTCAAAAAGCCACACCTTCGATGAAAGCTTGATCTTCCCTTGCCATCCTACTTCCTTTCCCTCACCCCGTGTGCTGTCCTCACAGACACTGACCTATAGGATATTGAACCTGACTTGCACCTTCTCCAGATATCCTTAGTTTTCATACTAAGCACATTGATAAAATGTTTCCTTCTATTTAAATCTCTCTGACAGTTTCATTTAGAATTTTTTTAATTCTTCATTCTTTTTTCATTCTGTAAACTCCATCACCCATTAATGTTAGCCTGGAGTCATCTCCTTTTTGTAATGTATCCTCAAATCCACATAATAAGACAAAAATTCTTGCACACACCTAAGTTTGGTGGTGGAGATTTTGTGCCTGTATGTTTCTTTTCTTGAAATCCAAGTCTTCTCCCTGCAAGACTGAGTGACTTAGGGGATGTAGCAATCTTCTAAATACATTTTAGTTCAGTAACCCAGATCAATTGGTGCCTGGATTATAAAAGAAGGTGAATAAATATACATCCTGAGAAAATACTGAATCCTAGCCACTAGACTACTCAGGAGACATAACATCTGACACCTGTTAGACTGACTGTTATGATAAAAACAGAAAACTTCAAGTGTTGTAGAGAATCTGAAAGAAAGGGAACCCTCATCCACTGCTGATGCAAATATAGAATGGTGCAGCCACTGTGAAGGACAATTTGGGGATTCCTCAGGAACTATGCATAAAATTACCATATGATCCAGCAATCCCACTGCTGGGTATATACCCAGAATAACTGAAAGCAAGGGCATGAACAGATATAGGCACAGCAATGTTTATAATGGCATTATTCACTATTGCCAAAAGATGGAAGCACCTCAAGTGTCCATCAACAGAAGAATGGATAATCAAAACGTGGTATATACATAAAATGGAATATTACTTAGCTGTGATGAATCTTGAAGACATTACATTGAGTGAAGTAAGCCACTGACTAAATGCCCATTATTACATGATCTCACTGAATATGACCTAAAGATATTGAGCAGACTCACAGAGTTAAAGTCTGGTAGATATATTATTAGGAGACAGAAAGTGTAGAGAGTGTGGTGAGCCAATGCTCAGTATGGCAAAACCCATGGTAAGGTGAAAAGGAGTGGTTTGGCAGTGGATGTGGTGATAGTGGTGCAGGGATGAGAGTGGTCAATGGTGCTGGAATGTGAGGGTGAGCAGGGTGGGGGTATGGGTCAGACTATCCATGGAAATGAGGGGAAGGGCTGGAGGAAGGCACAGGTGAACCCTGGGATTTTTAGGTTTGTGTTTGAAACTACAATGGTTGGAATGTTCTTTGGCAAATAATGCAGGGGAGGGTCACTGGTGCAGAGTGTCAGGTTTGAGGTAATATGTGGGATAAGGCACACCTGGGGCATTCTACTATGAAATATGAATGTGATAATCTTGTTATCAGGTTTATATCAGTGGTTGGAGACCAACAAAATAAAACAAAACTTTAAACTCCCATCCTGGGGAGTCCTTTGACATTCTCAAATAGAATGGCAAGAACCTCTCTAGCACATAAGCTTTGCCTAATAAAAGAAAACTGACCAGTATGTTAAGCCCTCAATATAAATGCATGTAACTTTGAATTTTATTCTTCAAAAATTGAATCTTAGTGGATGCCATAGTTTACAAGGGACGGGGGAGGGAAGAATGCATGGA
The DNA here is from genome assembly GCA_029593785.1 of Cabassous unicinctus. Classification (NCBI taxonomy): domain Eukaryota; kingdom Metazoa; phylum Chordata; class Mammalia; order Cingulata; family Chlamyphoridae; genus Cabassous; species Cabassous unicinctus. The sequence continues at coordinate 85,623 of JAQZBX010001146.1, read as the reverse complement.
ACAAATTATATTTTGGGTAATTGGAATTGTTCTGCATGATCTTACAATGATGGATACATAGGCCATTATACATTTTGTCAGAACTTATAAAAGTGTATGGAGCAAAATGTAAACCATAATGTAAACCATTGACCATAGTTAGTAGCAATGCTTTGATATTTGCTCATGAATTATAACAAATGTACTGTACTAATGTAGGATATTATTGCTAGGGGAGGATATAGGGCGATGGTGTGTATATAGGAGACCCCTATATTTTTTATGAGGCATTTCTCTAATTTGAAGCTTCTTGGAAAATAAAGTGAAAAAAAAAAGACATTGGAGAAAAATACAGAAGAAATTGTCAAAATAGTTAAAACATAACATATTTTATAGTGATGAAGGGCACAATGCAAAAAAATATTTTATTGTTGTTTTATTTTATTTTATTATCATCTTGGGTTTGTTTTCTGGAAGGTTTCAGATTGCAGAAGGTTTGCAATTGTGTCAGACACTGATCACTGATTTGGGGTGTCAGTGGTAGGGGGATGTGTAGGGATGGGTGCACCTGGGGCAACTTCTTTGGAATATGAATATGTTCATGTGATCATGGGGTATTGTCTCAGTGGGTGGAGACCCACAGAATAACTGATGGAAAATTGAATTCCCATCCTGTGGAGTTCTGCTACATTCTCTAATAAAGTGTCAAGAATCTCTAGAGGACATGGGCAGTGCCTACCAAAGGAGAAAAGACCAATATTCCAGGCTCTTGATATTGATGTTTCTACTTATGAACATTGTTTTTGTGAAATTGAAACTTACCCTAGTAGTATATGTTGCCTAAGATTTATCTCCTGAACGCCTCCTTGTTGCTCAAATGTGGCCTCTTTCTAAGCCAAATTCAGCATATAAACTCACTGCTTTCCCCCTTTTGTGGGACATGACTCCTGGGGATGAGATTTCCTGGCACTGAGGGATTATACCCAGGGACTAAATAGTGTTGCATTTGGAAAAACACCTAGACTAAAAGGTGGAAATATGAAATGCAAATGAGGTTTTATGGCTAAAGATTTCAATGTGAGTCAGGTGGTCATTCTAGAGTTTATACTTTATGCACATCTGAGGAGGATCTCATTGACTGCCACAATCAAGAGTGCCTCAAGTAGAGGTGCTCTTAGGAGGTCTAGAGACACCTTCAAATATATGATAACCTATCTCCCTAATGAATCAGAGTTAGACTCATTTATAACTTTCCTACACATGGTTCTTCTGTCCCTTTTATTTGATCCTATAATTAGCACTTTATCCATTAAATATATGTCCCTGAAACACAAATATTTCAAAAGCTATATTGTGTGGTGCAAAGTTTAAAATATAATGTAAACTATAGACCATGGTTAGTAGCAATATTTCAGTATATATTCATCACTTGCAACAAATGTACCACACTAATGAAAGATGTTGTTAAGGAGGGAAAGTGTGGGAGTGGGAGTGGGTGAGGTATATGGGAATCCCCTATATTTTTTATGTAACATTTATGTAATCTAAAGTTTCTTTAAGAGAGAGGAAAAATATGTGCATTATGTGATTGAATGAAAGAAGGCAATTTCCCAGACATTGGAAATAGTGAAATAGAAGAAGCAAGGAAATATTAAATACATGTTAAGCATGTATTATTTAATGTATAAATACATTCTGCATTTTAATGTATTTATTAAATACATTAATAACATTTAATTAAATATTAACATTTAATTTAAATAACATTTAAATAAATTTAACATTTAATGAAATATTAAATACATGTTAAGCATTTCCATATTTGGAGATGAAAACCTATATGTAGGTCAAGACTACATTTTGCAAAAATTATAGAAATGAGCAAATAAGACTCCATAAGAAGCAGAATGCCTCCAACATAGTATGGGTATTATACAAATAAATTTATGATTCTATCTCTTCAGTCATGTCCGTGTGTCCATGTGTGCTGTAGAGATCACAAGTTTAAATTTATTTTTGATGTTGAGAAATGGTCAAAAATTTGGAAGCCTTTGCACTAAAGGCAAGAATAGATTGAAAATAAGGCCATTCCTTGCTAATGGGAAAAGTTCCTATTAATTGAGAGGCAATGGAAGAGTGGGGTTGGAGAGAGGTCAGGCAGACAGCATGGGAGCCAATGTTCCTCCAGACACAAGGGCCACAGATAGAGCAGGTGTTTTTTCTGCACCTACCTTGTCATGGTTTCCACCTCACACCCTGATCTACCTGCTATTCCTGTGCCTGTCCAATGTTTATTAGAAAATAGCATCTTCTATCAGGACCAATAAAAGATGAAGCAAGTCCTTTTCTCACTTTTCTTGTTGGTAGCCTTCTCTTTATTGTTCTACAGCTTAAGGTTTTGAACTCTTTCTTGAAAAATAAAATGTACGCCCTCTAATCCTCCTTATGTTCCTTGTCTGGCATGTAAAGTCCTTCCTGGTCCATTCTTTATAAAATCCTAAATATGCCACAACAGTCTAATCTCTTAAACTGATTAACTTACTTCATAGGATGAATCTTTCAAAACATTAGGATATAAAATCAATTATAACTTGTACTCTGACTACTCTACAGAGGCTTTACCTGTTTTCTATTCCTTTGTGTTTTCACAGTTATAAGAAATATGTGCATTCATATAAACAACAAATTAAATAAAAGTTGAAATTACTAAATTAAAAAATGGCAGTAATAATGAAACAGTTAAATATAGTTGTTTCAAAACAATCTTACTAGATAAAATTGAATGGAAAATCTAAACATAATTTAGAAAACAAGATTGAAAATAAAATATTTTAAAAGTATTTCATTCAATTAGTAAATGAAATGGAAAATACCTGAAAACATAAAAATATATAAAAATACACATCTTTAAAGCAGAGAAGAAGCAATATCAAAAGCTGTAATTTTATCTTAAAACATTTATGGATTAAAATATACTAAAGATTAGGATGAAGATAATGGAGAGTTGAATGGTAAAGAATGTCTCCCCATTTTCGGGAGTTGTGCTGCATAACATTGCAGTGATGGGTACAGGCCATTGTATATTTTGTCATAATCTACAAAATTGTGTGGCACAGAATATAAATTATAATGTAAACTGTAATCCATGGTTAGTAGCAATGCTTCAATATGTGTTCATAATTTGTAACAAATGTACCATACTAATGAGGGATGTTGTTAATTGGGGTAAAGTGTGGGAGGGGGAGTGAATGTGACATATGGGAATCCCTTATATTTTTTATGTAGCATTTATGAACTCTAAAGCTTCTTTAAATAAAAAAAAAACATTAAAAAATAGAATGCATCCCATAAGATGGAGGAGGGTGATACAACTTTTAAAAATTCATGTAACCAGAAAAGGGAAAGATACAATGAGGAAAACAGAAATGTGGAAATATTTAACAATAGGTAGAAAAAGTGATTTATAAATTGAGCTATGCAGAATTATTTATTTTGAAAAGCAATTGAAGTGCTATTTTGTAACACTGATTGATTTGACTATGAAAAATTTATAAACTTTCCCTCATTCCCCAAAATACATGATACAGTTTAAAAAGTACTTAAAGGCAGGCAACAAAGTTGGTTAAATAACCTGTAGTTTATGTTAGAAGAATGGAATTTAAAAGTATAATATATACACAGAGATCCAAAAATACAAAACAAAGACAAGAACAAAATTCTCCAATGAAGAAGGTTAAATGGTTTATTAATCCACATATATCTCATACCACCAATAAAGGCATAATGACTAGGTAAATTTTAAGTATATGCTTTTTAACCCTTTAAATTAAAATGATGATTTTTCATGTGGATACCAAATCTGAGAACATATGTCTCATGAACTGGTGTAGGAAGTTAAAATCTACCTCCTTTGGCCTGGATATTTCCCATTAATACAGAAACATGCTCAAATATACGTCATCTTTAAAATACAAAATGAAAAGGGCTCACTTCATTTTGTATTTACCCCACTGCTCTGATGCGTCCTTTCCCTAATCCCCTGAACTGCAAAGATTCTTGGACAGATGTTCTACTTTTCCTAGAATCATTTTAGCTATCCCATTCCCTCTTCTAAATGGGCTTCCATTCCTATCACTTAATTGTCAGCAATGATCCCTACTTTCTGAGTAGATGGACACTTCATTTTTAACATAATAAATACATTAATTAATTAAGCAAATGGGAGAACAATCATGATGATCTCTTGGTTCTGGGCTAGCCCAGACTAGCTCTCAGATGGCTTTAGATAATAGTTCTCACCGTCAGTTCTCCCTCAACTTTTCCTGCAGCATCTTCTGGGCTTTCTGGCTCACCTGGATTACATCTCTAGTGAAAGTTGTCTGAGTGAAATTCCAAACTCCTCCCTAGGTTCTGGATGATGGCACTGAACTCAGTCCCCATATAGAGCAGCCAGAAGGGGTCAGGAATCAGTCCCGCAGCAGGATTTAGTACTTCAAGATAAGTAAACAATTCCCATCTATCCCAAGTTTGCACAAGTTGAGGGACAGTCAATAAAAAGATATTTAAAGCGTCCCTATATCATTTCATTATGCAATTTCCTCTTGCTTTCTCCAAATGCTGGGCCACAATATCCCAGTGGGCTGCTGGTCTGGACATAAAGAAAATTTGCTCTTGGTTCTTTTTTCCCAAGAGACCATGTTATGAATCAGGTGAATTCCATTTTTAATATTCCTTCTCCATGACTCTTCTACTTTCCATATATCTAACCTCCTAGGACGTTAACCCATCCTTCAAGTTAAAGTTTACTCCAAAATTTAAGATTCAGAATCATGCTTGACTAGGTCCCTCAGATATCAAAGCAATGACTGGTTGTGTCATCTCAAAAACTTATATTTCCCTCTTCAATAAAGTGGATATCAGGTTTCATTTAATATGAAACCATCGGTCACTCCAATGCATGGCTTGATAATGATTTGCTGAAATAATTACTAATATGCTTATCACATAAATTAAGAGCTGTCATTTAATTCCTCATTTATGAAATATGTGCAATCACATAAATTATAATTAGATTTTTTATGTGTCATGAGTTGTGCATCTGATAGGGATTGTCTTATTTAATTTGAAAGCAAGTACATTCTGTATTTGCAGAAATATGGCTCAAAAAAGTAAGTTATCTGCCCAAAGTTATAAACTGAGGAAAAGGTGAAATTTTGATAGAAACCCTGTTAAGATGTTTCCAGTTCTTAGTGCTTGAACAAGGCTTTCAAATATGTGTGGTTTGGAATCCCTAAGGTTATTTGGCAATGTAAGGGGACATTTAGGAGTTTCTCTTCTGGAATCTGGTGCAGAGAGACCAGGATGTTGCTAAACATCCTACAATATACAGGAGAGCCTCCACCACAAAGTATTATCTAGTCCAAAATTTTAAAAGAAAAACCCTGCCCTAGACCAACACTTCCCTGGCCGAATGTGCAGGAGAATCACCTGCCACTTGTTTAAATGTAGATTTTGTTTCTGGAGGTATCAGCTGACACAGAGGTTCTTTGTAACTTACAAAAGTCCAGGTGATATTGATACTGCAGGTCCTGGTCAATGACTGACCTGTTGATGGGCATTGCTGTCATGCAGCTTGGGTAGATATTTTGGGGCTTCTCCAGCAAGAATCTCCCTTCCCAATTCAAGTCAAATTCTAGATAAATGTTGGACCCAAGATTTCAGATTCTACCTGTACTGCTTTTCACACCCACTTGGTTTCTTTCCTCTTTACAGGAAATGAACTCCTTAGGACTTTGCTTCCTTACCTAAGGACTGAGGGAATGCAACCTCTGTATGCAGTTGATGTGAAAATTGAGGGAAAGAATATTTTTAATCTGATATTTTTGTACTTTTTTGTTAGAGAAGTTGTTAGATTACAAATCTATTTGTAGATTACAAATCTAATTCCAATATATCACCCCTCTACCAACACCTTGCATTGTTGTGGAACATTTCTGTTGATTATGAAAGAACATTATCAAACTCTTACCACTAACTATGATCCATAGCATACACTTGGCAAAATTTTCCATATACCCCCTATTATTAACACTATGTATTAATACAGTTACTAATTACTTACAGTTCATGAGAGAATGCTCTCATAGTTGTACTGCTAATCACAGTACATCAGGATGGAATTTTACAGTTCTTTAGAAGCCACCTGCTCAGAGATGATACTCATCAATAACAGATATTGTGATTATGTCCTAGTTCAGCATTTACTAAGTGCCTTGTATCTTCTGAAAGTTCTCCTGGACAGGTGAGTTGGGCAGTGCCTTACTTCTAGGAGAAAGTGAGGTGATGTCTTGGATGGGAGCTCCTCCTAGTCTCCCATTTAGAGTATAGAGCCTAAAAGGTCACTGTAAAGAGAATATTGATCACAGAAAGCTATCAGGTCCCAATTCTTGGATCTTGGCATGGATTATTAGGAAGGGACTTCAGTCAATTCAGAAGTGAACTTATTAGTTAGAGGCAGATGAAGTCCATACACAGAAGAGGAGGAGGCAGTGTCACCATGAAGACAGAGACTGAAGAAATGCACCCGAAGTCACAGAATGCCAGCAGCCACCAGAACTTGGAGAAGGCAACGATCAGATTTTCCCTAGAGCTCTGAGGGAGGTCCACACTGTCAACATCTTGATTGGAGCTCAGTGAAACTGATTTCAGACATTTAGCCTCTGTTGATATAGGAGAATATATTTTTATTCTTTTTCAGTTACCATGTTTGTGTTAAAATTTTATAGAAGTCAGAGGGAATTAATGCTTTTTCTATGCTGTTATATAATGAACATTGTCTCTGACCTCTTCACAGTGGCTCTAAGTAACCACAACAAAAATTTATGATTCTTACAACATATTTTATATGATCCACTCTGGGAATATATGAAAGTCAGCAGTTTCTCAGTCACTCAAATTATTCCACTAACTGGTTCTTTTCCTCCAGCTTCAAAATCTAACATATATAATTCATTAACATTTGTTAATAACTCAGATATTAAATGTTTGATTGCCCTTTCCCACCTCAGGTAGATCATTTTATAATTCACTATTATTTATGTGTATCCTTACTTTCGGTGACTTTGACTTGGATATTTGATTTGCTTTTTCTTATAGAAAGTGAGAAAATATCATAAAAGATCTCACAAATTTCCACCAATTCTCCTGCTCTTCCATTCTGTCATAAATTTGGACATATCTCATTAGGAGCTTGTGGCAGTTTAATATTATTAAAGATTCCAAAAGAGATATAAATTATGTTTGTAAACTGGTCTGTTCCTCTTGGTGTGATCGGCTTTGATTGTATTCGATTCAGCTGAGATGTCTTTGATTAAATTATATTAAGATTAGAGTTTTGATTTGACCATGTAAGTAGAGTATAACTCAATTTAAGTTTTCACCCCCTTAGTGGGCTATATAAATGGACACTCACTCAAGAAGGCAGACAGAAGATGGCACAGGAAGAAGAGAGCTCCATAGACAGGGAAGAGGAGAGAACTTGGTCATTTCAGTCCTGTCATGTGACAGAAAGGAGAAGGCTTAAACAGCTAAAGCCTTGGGGAGAGTTGAGCCATTTGCCTGATAGTTTGCTGCTGAAGAGACCAGAGCCCCAAGCAGTTGAAAAGGTCCAGACCAGCAAAAAGTTCTCCAGCCTACAGCTGAGATTGGAAGAAGTTGGACCCATAGAGCATTAAGAGGAAGAGGAAGTCTGAACCATCACAGAGATAAGCAACCATCTTACTTTAATATGTGACAACAGACTTTGGTGAGAAAACACCTCTTATGGTACCTTGAGTTGGACACTTAGGGCCTTGTAACTATAAGCCATTACTCCAAACACCCTTTATGAAACCAACAGAATTCTGGTACTTTGCATCAGCACCTCTTTGGCTGAAGAATACAGGGCCTCTCCCTGATCCTGGTCCTGGATCAAAGCACCAGCTCAGTCACAGCTACAGTCAACCTGCAGCCTACATGTGCTATAAGTTAGTAATAAACTTTCATTATTGAAAGGCCCTTGAAGTTGTGTAGTTTCTGTTACAACAAAACTGATTAATACATTACATTTGTTGGATGTTTAAATTACTTAAAATTAATCAGCAACTAGTGAGATTGCAGAATTAAAGAAGCTAATATTTCTATCCTCCAATGACTTGCATATGAGAATTTAAAACCCTCCAAAATGAAGTTTGAAACTTGAGATTTGGAGAATATTCTACAATGCAATTATGGTCTTTTTTTCTATTCTGCACATACTGATACAAATCTATATGAATGATGGTGAGAATGCTAATAAAATAATTATAAGTACAAATAGCCTTCTGAACTCATACACTTCTTGCTCTCCAAAATTCAAGAACCAACTGCTTTAGATAACATGTGGATACTTGTAATCTTCCTTCTACATTATATAAATTGCATTGACATATACATATTTTCTTTTATTTGGTATCTCAGTATCTCTCTAATCCCATATCTTAATTTCTCTGGCTCTCTCTCTTTCTCTCTCTCTCTCTCTCTCTCTCTCTCTCTCTCTCTCTTTGCCATTCTGTCTCTCTATCTTTCTTCTGAAGCCATTTTAAGATCATTGAACTAGTGAGAATGTAGAAAGCCACAAAGCACACCAGTCCCACAATAATAAGAAATGGCTAAGTAGTCTATATATTCATACTATTTTTGAACTCGTCAGAGGGCTGAGGTCACAGAGTAAGCAAATAGCCTGAAATCTAAAGAAATTCAGAAATGCTTCCAAAAAGAGGTGAATTATTATGAATTGACTGCCAGGGAAGTGTGAAGGAACACAGTTCCACCATAGAAGCACACATGGTTCCAACTAACATTTTAATGAATCACTAAAGATCTGGAGTGAGCTGTCTGGCAGATGAAACAGAAGCTTAGGGATATTGCTTCACTGGACTCCAAGGTGATGGACAGTGAAGGCCCAGAAATTGTAAAGGGTCAAGGAGATAAAGGTATGACACAGACAGGACCAAATATAGAAAGATAGCATGGTTCATTTTGAAGGGATGTTTGGGAGCATAGCATCCTTGAATTTGCTGGTGTTGATAAGCCCATTTGCATGGATATGCTCATTAGTGTGGGATTAGCACATGGGTGTGGGATGAGCACATTGGTGATCACATGAGAGTTGATATATGAGCAAAATCAAAGCTTGTTTGACTAGGAAAAGGTGAAAAATGGATTTGGTTAGCAGTAAAATAAGATTATATTAGGGTCATATGAAAGCTTAGACTTTCATTTCTAAGTCATGAAAATCATTGAAGGAATTTTATCAGAAGAGTATCACAATTATATTCATGACAAGATCCAGTGCTTCTAAATTATTAAGTATGTGATTTTGTGCATTGTTTGATACCACAACAAAGGTAACTGATTCATCTTCTTCATATACCATTTTAAATTGTTAAGATTTAACTAGCTGCTTTTGGGGAAGATGGTGTCAAAATACATAGGCAGAGTTGAACTATCACAAAAAAAATGGAGGAAGGGCAAAAATTTACCCAAGGGAGCTGCTTTGGGGTTCTATAGAACAGATAAGCTTCCAGAAGCCATTAGCCAGTGGAGCCAGTGGAACTCAATGGTGGAATTCCAGCCTTGCATATATGAAATCCCTGGTTTGATTCCTGATAGCACCAAAGTAAAGGAATCCTCGGAGTTATCAGACACTCAGCTGGAATATTATGACAGGGAACGTATAGACAGAATTTTTCTCTTCTTTTATATACTCTTGTATCTGTTATGTTAAAAATTTCTATTGGTTCCTTTTTCCTTCTTTTTCTTTATTTTATTCAATAACATTGGGTACATCACTTGCAGAGAGCAGGCTGCAAGGGTATAGATTAATGAGTACAGACAACCTGAGAAGCTCTTTAGGGGCTGAAGATGGTAGGCCTTTTTTCCTGGGTGGTATTTATTTATTTTTTTTGGTTGATATTGTTTTGTTTCTTGTTCAATGTCTTACCCCATTCTTTGTTTCCTTTTCTTTTACTTATTTTTTTCTGGCTTCGTTTCTTTGCTTTCCTTCATTTTTCTATCTTCTGTTGCTTTTCTTTCATTCCACCTCTTCTTGTTTGGCATTCATTTTTTATTTTTCTCTGTCTTTTTATGTTTCCTTCTCAACTCTCTGACTTTTAATTACTTCTACTTTTTCTCTCTTTTGTTTCTTCTTTCATTTTTTGTATTCCAAAATTTTATTCTTATTCCTTTGTATTTTTGTTTTGTTTTTACATATATAACATTTATTTTCCTAGCTATTGTACAGTTTCTCTTCTACCTTTTTCATTATTATTAATATTACTGTCTTATCTTCTTAACTTTTTTGTTTGCTCTTGCAAAAATATTTTTCACAGGAACACAGACAACTGCAAAGAAATAGAATAAGAAGAAAAAATTGCCAAAAATTAACCTTAGCACACATACAAAAAATAAACAACAAAATAAAAACCTAGAGTAGAAACAGAACATAATCAACCTAATAATCCAATCAATAAAACAGATGCTTAGATATCAACAAAAAATTACAAACCATACTAAGAAACAGGAAGATATTGTCCAGTCTAATGAAAAAAGTAAAAAAGAGGAGGAGATGTAGAACATGGAACAACTAATCATGAATTTCCAAACAAATAACATGAATCCACTTATTGAAGTAAGGGAAGAGATAAAGGATATTATCAAGACACTGGAGGAACAAACAAAAGAATTTGTAAAAATACATAAAAAGATAAGGGGTCTGAAGTTGATGAATGCCACAATGCAATAAATAAAAAATACTCTGGAACCAGATAGCATATTGAACAGGCAGAGGAAAAAATTAGTGATGTTGAAGACAGAACATGTGAAATCAAACAGATATAGGAAGAGATAGATAAAAAGAGAGAAAAAATACAGCACAAAACACAACACACCTTGAATTAGTCAGTCAAAAGGGTGTTGATGCAAAATAGCAAACATCTGTTGGCTTATATAAAGGATAGTTATTTGGGGTAGAAGCTTACAGTTACCAGGCCATAAAGTATGAGTTATTTCCCTCACCAAAGTCTGTTGCCATGTGTTGGAGCAAGATGGTTGCCAGTATTCAGCCTTCCTCTTCCTCTTAAGGCTCCATGGTCCCAGCTTCTTGCAATATCAGCTATATGCCATGAGGCTTCCTTGCCTTTGTCTATCTCCCTGAGGCCTGATTCTCTCTGGGCTGGGGCTTGCTTCTCTCCACAAGGTCAGCTGTATTATCAAGCAAAAAGCTAGTCTCTGCCATATCTGTGGAGCTCTTTCTACTCCTCTGTGTTCTTCTCCTGTGTGTTTAATTCCCGAAATCCAGGAAAAACTCAAACATCAAAACTCCAACTAAATCCTCTGCTCTGCCATGTGGTTTTCTCTGTAAGACCCCACCCACCAAGGGGCTTCTGCTGTTTCTGTGGAGCTCTCTCTATTCCTCTGTGTTCTTCTTTGTGTGTGTTTACTTCCAAGGCTCCAGCTCAAAACTAGAGCAACAAAACCCCAACTAAATTCTTTGGTGTGCTGTGTGATTTTCTCTGCATGTCACAACCCACCAAGGGATTCAACATCTTACTGACATGGCCCAATCAAAGTCTTAATCATTATTTAATCAAATAAAAGTGAAACCTCTGAATCCAATACAATCTAAAGTGCAATCAGGTCAGTTTACAGTTATAATCCAATACCTATTTTTAGAATTCATAAATAATAACAAACTGCTACATTCTACTCTCTGAATTCCAAAAGGACATTACAATATTCAAAAAACCTGAAATCAGTAGCAATCCTAAGTACGAAGTCACAATCAGTTTGTCTTAAATACAGTTTGTCTTGAAGCAAAGTGTCTTCTAGCTGTAGACTTCTGAAACTTACAAAATCATTTACCTGTTTTCAGTACACAAACGGACAAAAGATAAACATTTCCATTAAGATAAGGAGAAATTGGGAGGGAAAATTGAGTCATGGGTCTTCTACAGTTCAATAAATCTGCAGGGCACACTTTATTAAAAGTCAAAGTCTGAGAGTCATCCTTAAAATGATATTTTCTTCTCCTTGTGGCCTCATGAGGACCCACCCTTTCCACAGCCTTGCCCAATGGCCATTTTCTTGGTTCCACCATCATCAAGCACCTGGCTGACAATCAAGCTCTAGACATCACCCTCCAAGAGCATTGGTGTGATTGCCACAATTTACCCAATCTTTGGGTTAGAATCCTATCCCCCATAGTACAGTGAAGTGAAGACAACATCCTCTCTAACCTTTGGCATATAGGCTCAAACCTCTTAGAACATCAAATTGACTGGCTGGTCTTCTCTAATCAATGGGGGACAGGTCCACCAGTCTTAGACATATGGGGTCATGACTTTAACCTCCCCAATCCTTGGGTAATGTGCTCTACTCTTTCTGTACCCTGGGGTGACAAAACACTCCCCAAACATTGGATGGGAATATTCACCTTCTTCAACTGCTGGGGCAAACTCACCCTCTTTGTACACATGGATGTGATTCCTCTCTTGGCCCAAGGTGATATCTTAATTCTAGTCCTGAGCTTCCATGGTTTAACTCTTAAAGTGATTTCTCCTTCAATCCCTGATTTCCATGCCCCCTTTTGTCCGAGATGACAGTGGTTTTGTTCATACAGCTCTCTCAAAAAGCTTGTTGGCTTAGCATGAAAGAAGCCTGGGTCCAAGCCATCAGACAGTAAGACTTTCCACAAGTTTTTCTGAAATAACTGCATCTTCAATCCTCATTTACAAGTTCCAAATTTAGTTATGTCTTCAAAAGGGGCACTATCATCCAGGAGCTTGATTTCCAGAGGCTTGGAATTTCCACAATCAGTTTCTGTTTCCTGCATGCCCAACAATTCAGTCCTTAGCCTATATCTCTCATCTAGCATTTTGCTATGAGCTGCAAGGAGAAGCCAAGCCACATTCTCTGAGTTTACTTTGGAAAGTTCTTCAGCTAAACACCCAGGTTCACTATTTTCAAATTCTGTCTTCCATAACACATCAGGAGTTAATCTTTCTATGTTCTCTGAAACTTTAAAATATGGATCACCTTTCCTCAAGTTTACAAGAATAGTTTCATAATTTAATTCTAGGGCACCATAAAAAGTCCCTTTAGTGTCCTTATACCTACCAACAGTCTCTTCAAAGCACTGTAGGTCCTTTCTAACAAACATCTGACAATTTATTAAAAAAAAAATTACCCCTTACCCAATCATAAAATCATTCCAGCATTTTGGTAATTGCAAAAGCACTTCCTCACTCTCCAGTACCAAATTTATATTACTCAGCCAAAAAGAGGCTGCTGCATAATACCAGAAATTTGTTGGCTTTTATAAAAGATATTTATTTGGGGTAGAAGCTTACAGTTACCAGGCCATAAAGCATAATCAACTTCCCTCACCAAAGTCTGTTGCCATGTGTTGGACCAAGATGCCTACCATCATTAGCCTTCTTCTTCCTCTTAAGTGTCTATGGTCACAACTTCTTCCAATATCAGCTGTAGGGCATCAGGCTCTTTAAGCTTTGTTTCTCTGCCATGGCTTGATTCTCTTCAGGCTCAGGCTTGCTTCTCTCCACAAGGTCAGCTGTAGACTATCAGGCAACAGATTGTCTCTTCCTGGGCCACTGCTCTGCCTGTGGAGTTCCCTTTACTCCTCTCGGTTCTTCTCCTGTGTTTACTTCACATGCTCTAGCTCAAAGCTCTAGCATCAAAACTCCATCAAAACTCCAACTAACTCCTCTGCTCTTTTACTCAAGTAAAAGTGAAACCTCTGAATTCAATACAATCTAATGTACTAACAGGTCAGTTTACAAACATAATCCAATATATATTTTTGGAATTCATAAATAATGCCAAACTGCTACACATCCAAAACAGTATAAATCCTAATAGGCTTGACATACTTATCAAATTGTCCAATAATCAAGACAAAGAGAGAATATTGAATGGCAAGAGAAAAGAGATCCATCACATACAAAGGGAAGCTCAATAAGATTAAGTGCTGATTTCTCACCTGAAAACATGGAGGCAAGAAGGAAGTGGCATGACATAATTATGGTGATAAAAGAAAAAAAAAACTCCCAGCCTAGAATTCTCTGTCCAGCAAAGCTAATATTAAAAAATGAAGGAGAGTTCAAAATATTCACAGATAAACAGAAATTAAGAGAGTTTTTCAATAAGAGACCTGCCTTTCAAAAAATACTAAAGAGGGAAGCAGATATGACTTAAGCAATTTTGCTCCTGTCTACCATATAGTTGGTCTAGGTTTCAATTCCTGGGTGGGGCCTCCTGTTGAAACACGAGATGGCCCTGTTGAAACACAGGACTGCTGTCCCGCACGGTGTACCTGGGACAGTAAGATGGTGCAACAAAAATAATAATTTCTTATTACTGTCTAATAAGAGACACAGCAGACCAGGGAGCTGAGGTGGCATAAGAGATTGAGCACCCTTCTCCACTCTGGAAAGTCTCAAGATCAAGTCCTCATGCCATCTAAAGAGAAGACCAGCAGATACAGAAGAACACCCAGAGAGCACACAACGAACACCAAACAATGAGGGTGGTAAATAAATAATTAAATCATTAAAAAAAAAAGAAATACTAAAGGGAGTTCTGGACATTGAAAGGAAAAAATAGTAGAGAGAGGATTGGAGGAGAGAGAAGGAATAAAGATTATTGACAACAATAACTAAAAAGATAAAAAGAGAAAATAAAACAACATATGGCATTTATAAACCTAAAGAAAATATGGTTAGTGTAAGTAATGCCTTGACCATAATAATGTTGAACATTAATGGATTAAACTCTCTAATCAAGAGAGACTGATTGGCAGAATGGGCAAGGAAATATGACTCATTTATATGCTGTCTACAAGAAACTCATCTTAGATCCAGGGACACAAGGAGCTTGCAAGTGAGTCGTTGGAAAGTGATTATACAGGCAAACAATAACCAAAAAGGGTGGGAGTAGCTATATTAAAATCATACAAAATAGACTTTAAATGCAAAACTGTTGTAAAAGACAAAGAAAGACACTATATATTAATGAAATGGGTAATCTATGAAGAAGAAAGAACAATCATAAACATTTATGCACTTAACCAAGTCACCTAAACAAAACACATGAGGAAAACATTGGAAAAATGATGTGGAGAAATAGTTGCCTCTACATTTATAGTGGGGGATTTTAACACACCATTATCAGCATTAGACAAACATCTCAACAGAAGATCAATAAAGATACAAAGATCTTGAATAATATGTTAGAGAATGTAGACCTCATAGACATATACAGAATATTACAACCAAATACATTCGGATATAAATTCTTTAAGTGCACATCAATCATTCTCTAGGATAGACCACATACTAGGCTACAGAACAACTCTCAATGAATTCAGAACGATTGATATTATGCAAAGTAATAATTTCTCTTACCAAAATGGAATGAAGCTGGAAATCAGAAAGGGTCAGAGAATCAGATAAAGATATGGAAGTTAAACAACACAATCTTAGACAATCAGTGGGTCGAGGATAAAATTGCAAAATAAATCAATAAATACCCTGAAATGATTGAAATAGACAACACACGTATGAAATCGCAGGGATGCAGTAAAAGCAGTGCAATGAGGGAAATTTATACCCATAAATAGCTATATTAAAAAAGCAGAAACAGGTGAAATAAAAAACCTAACTGCCCACCTGGAGGAATTAGAAAGGGAATAATAAACCAATCCAAAAGCAAGTAGAAAAAATGAAATAAGAACCATTATCAAAGCTAATCTTTTAGCAGAGCTAAAAGAAATTGTAAATAAGAAAACACTACAAAATTTTAAGAAAACCAAAAGCTGGTTCTTTGAGAAGGCTAATAAAATTAACAAACCTTTGGCTAGACTAACAAAGAAAAAGAGAGAAGATGCAAATAAATAAAATGAGAAATGAATAAGGAGATATCACCAGTGACCTCACAGATACAAAGAGTACTCTAAGAGGATAGTTTGAAAAGTTGTATTCCAACAAGATGAATAACTTAGACGAAATGGACCAATTTCAAGAAATTCACAAAGATCCCACACTGATGAAAAAAAGCAATGAACTCAAATAACCAAACACAGGGAACAAGATTGAATCAGTCATCAAAACCCTTCCAAGTAATGAGAGCCCATGACCAGATTTCTTCACAGGTGAATTCTAACAATCATTCCGAACAGAACTAACACCAATTCTGCTTAAATTCTTCCACAAAATAGAAGTGGAGGGAACATTGTCTAACTCATTCTATGATGCCAGCACCACCCCAGTACCAAAGCCACACAAAGAATCCACAAGTAAGGAACTCCATACACCAATCACTCTAATGAACCTAGACACTAACATCTTCAACAAAATACATGCAAATCATATTCAACAACACATTAAATGAATTATATATCATGATAAACTTGGTTTCATCCCGGGTATACAAGGTTGTTTCAACATAAGAAAATCAATCAATATAAAACATCACATTAACAGATTGAAAGAAAAAAAATTACATTATCATCTCTATTGATACAGAAAAATCATTTGACAAAATACAACACACTTTCCTGATGGAAACACTTCAAAAGATAGGAATAGAAGGAAACTTCTTCAACATGATAAAGGGTATAAATGAAAAACCCACAGCTAAATTCAAGGGAGGGAAGGGAATGGGGCATATGGGAAACCGTTATATTTTTTATTTAATATATATTTAATGTAAAGCTTTTCTAAAATAAAAAAGTAATTAAAAAATAAACAACAGCATTTGTGTACAACAATAATGAGCAATCTGAGGAGGAAAGAAAAAAATTCCGTTTATTATGCCCACTAAAAGGAACAAATTCCTAGGATTAAACTTATCTAAAGATGTAAAGGACTTGTATGCAGAAAACTACACAACACTGTTGAAGGAAGTCAAAGAAGACCTAAATAAAAGGAAGAATATTCCCCATTAATGGATAGGAAAACTAAACATCATTCAGATGTCTCTCCTACACAAACTGATTTACGTATTTAACACAATCTGAATGAAAATTGCAGCAACAGTTTTTCCTGAATTGGAAAAGCTAATTATGAAATTCATTTAGAAGGGTAAGGGTCCACAAATAGCCAAAGACACACTGATAAAGAAAAATGAAATTGTAGGAATCCTGACTTTAAAATATACAAAAAGCTACAATGGTCAAAAATGTGTGGCATTGGCACAAAGATAGAAGTACTGAACCATGGAACAGAAAAGGCAGTTCTGATATAGATCCTCACATATATGCTCAGCTGGTATTACAAAAGGTCACTAAGTCCCCTCAACTGGGAGAGAATGGCCTCTGCAAAAAGTGGTGTTGGAGAACTGGATATCCATATCCAAAAGAATGAGAGAGGATCACCATCTCATGCACTACATAAAAATTAACTCAAAATAGATTAAAAAAATCTAAATATTAGAACAAAAATCATAAAGCTCCTGGAAGATAATGTATTGAACTTTCTATGAGAAATTCAACTAGGAAATGGTTTCATGAACTTTTCAGCCAAAACACAAGCAACAAAAGAAAAAATAGAAAATTGGGACCCCTTCAAAATTAAAACTTTTCTGATTCATAGGAATTTGTCAAGAAAGTGAAAAGGCAGCCTACACCTTGGAAGAAAATATTTGGTAGCCATCAATCTGATAAGAGCAAAATATCCAGAATATATAAAGAATAGCTATACATTTTCATTTCTTGGAAATGAAAAGACAAAGAAACTATTTTAAAAATGGGCAATTGATTTGAATAGACACTTATCCAAAGAAGAAATACAAGTGGCTGAAAAGCACATGAAAACATGCTTAACATGACTAGCTATTAGAGAAATGCAAATCAAAAGTACAATGTGATATCATCTTTCACCAATTAGACTGACATCTATTAAATAACCAGAAACTGCAAGCATTGGAGAAGATGTAGAGGAAATGGAACACTTATCCACTGCTGGTGAGAATGTAGAATGGTGCCGCCATTTTGGAGGACTGTTTGGCAGTTCCTCAGGAAGCTAACTATAGAATGGCCATTTTATCCAGCAATCCTACTGCTGGGTATATACCCAGATGAATTGAAAGCAGGGACATGAACATATTTATGCACACTGATGTTCATAAGGTTGGAAGCAACCCAAATGTCCATCAACAGATGAAGGGATAAACAAAATATACATACATTGGAATATTACTCAGCTGTAAGAAAGAATGCAGTATTAACACAAGGGACAACATAGATGAATCCGGAAAACCTTATGTTGAGTAAAGTAAGCCAGACACTGAGGGACAAATATTAAATGACTTCACTAACATGAATTAAGCAAATTTAGCATACTCAAAGAACTAGATTTGGAAGATTGGTTTACAGGATGCAGAAAGGGTGTAGAGGTTTGTGAGCTGATGCCCATATAGGTAAAATCTCCAAAAAGGTAGAAGGGTGTAGCTGTGCAGTAAATAACCATGATAGTGGTGCAGCAATGTGATTACATTTAGTAGTGCTGGTCTGTGGGGGGAAGTAAGGATGGGGTTTGGGTCAAACTATCCAAGGAACTGGGGGAAGAGTCATGGGAGGAGAAGGTGAACTCTGGGGATTTGCAGTTCTGTGGTTAATACTACAATGTTGGGGATGTTCTTTTGGCAAATATGGCAGGGGAGGGTTAATGGTGTAGGGTGTTCGGTGTGAGGGCATATGTGGGAAACGTACACTTGTGGAGGCTTCTATGTTATATGTAAGTGTTCATCTTGGCACTGTGTGTTATATCAGTAGGTGGAGACCCACACAATAAGAAAATGTAAAGCTCCCATTCTGGGGAGTCCTGCTATGCAATCAATTAGAGTGACAAGAATCTCTCAAGAACATGTGCAGTACCAAATAAAAGAAAACAGACCAATATGTCAAACTCGCAATGTTTTCACATGCAAATATGAATCTTATTCCTCAAAAATTGGAACTTAGTGGTTAACAGCAGTTCCTAAAAGAGGTGAGGGAAGAATAGAATAGATGGTACATGGGGCATTTTATGGCATTAGAATTGTTCAGCATGATCTTGCAATAACAGATAGAGGCCACTTCAAATTTCATCAAAGCCTATAAAAATGTATGATCCAAAAACTAAACCGTAATGTAAATCATTGACCATGGTTAATAACAATACTTCAATCTGTACATGAATTCTAGCAAGTGTATCATCTGCATGTAAAATGTTATTAATAGGGGAGAGGAGAAAAGGGGGAGGGCATTGGGTATATAAAAATCCCCTATGTTCTCTATGTTAGTTTTCTGTATCCTAATGCTTCTTTGAAGAGAAAATGAAAAAAATAAGACACTGGGGGAATATATAGAAGAAAGTGTCACTGCACATACAAGACAACAGTTCCCACAGTGATGTAAGACACAATATCTGAAATTAAAAAAAAAAAATTATTACTTCAAATTTTTTATTTTTTGGTATTTCATTTGGTTAATTTTAATATTATTATTTTTCTTATTAATTTTATTTATTTGTTTTGTTGGCATAATCTTTGGAGAGATTTGGTTCCCAGAAGAGAGACAACAGTGGCAAAGAAGGATCATTGATGCAGGGTTTTAGTAATAGGGGATGCATGGGAAGGGGTTCACCTGGGACATGATTCTAAGTCAAGTGAATATATTCAAGTGTTCACGAGACATTGTCTCAGTGGATGGAGATCCACACAATAACCAAAAGAATATTCAATTCCCATCCTGGGGTGTTCCACTACACTTTCTAATAGGACAGCAAGTATCCCTGAGTGCAATGGCAGTGCCTAATGAAGGAAGATAAACCACTACACCAGGCCCTTGATATTGGTGATTGTACTTATGAACTTCTTGTGAAATTGAAACTTAGCCTAGTATTATATATTGCCTGAGTTACCTCCTGAAAGCCTCCTTTTTGCTCAAATGTATCCTCTCTCTAAACCTGACTCAGCATATAAATGCAGTACCTACCCCCAGGTGTGGGATATAACCCCCTGGGATAAGCCTCCCTGGTATAAATGATTATTACCAAGTGCCAACTAGCAATGTATCTGAGAAAAAACTTTCACCAAAAAGGGGAAATTGTAAATACAAATGAGTTTTTAAAGCTAAGAGACTTCAAAGTGAGGTAGGAGTTCATTTCCAGAGGTTATGCTCATGCAACACACAAAAGTATCTCATTGATTTCCACAGTAAATAGTGCCTCAAATAGCATGGATCCTAAGGGCTCTTGAGACATCCAGAAACAATAAGCATGACAGACAGCTCAGGAATTTGGCATGCTGTCATTGTGCCTTACTTGTAATTTATGCTCCCAGTGTAATAAAGTTAGGTTCATTTATAGATTATCTACACATGACTCTTCTGCCCCTTCTATATGAATCTATAATTATCACTATACTTGATAAATATATGTCCCAGAGGCTTAAATCTTTGTTCCATGCATTTGCCAGTTGAACTCTGAATTTCAGCAGAGATACAACACATACAAACCAGTTCATTTGACTCACCCAGGACAAGTAACAAGGAGATGTTGATTGGTAGCATATATCCAAGGAACAGAGAGTGTCCACAACTGCAAACAAGGTAGCTCCATCCATCTTCCCCATGGGATCTAAGATACATTTCAGTTAGTAGCAAAGTGGACATCACAAGATTGGGAAATTAACAATGGGCTAAAGTAGATTTATTATTATTCCACTGTGGACTTATTATTATTTGAGCAATGGAAGAACACTTACTGAGTTTCTAAGGATTGAGAGAGGGAAGAATAGGTGTTATTTGGGGACATTTTCAGGATATTGGACATGTCTTACATGGCATTGCTGTGACAGATACAGGTCATTGTATATTTTTTCATAACCTACAAAATTTTGCAAGACAGAGTGTTAACTATAATGTAAACTGTAATTAGTAGTTAGTAGCAATGCTTCAATATGTTTTCATCTAGTTTAACAAATGTACCACACTATTGAGGGTTGTTCCTGATGTGGGAAAGTGTGGGAAGGGGAGAGAGGTGGACGTATGGGAATCCCTTATATGATTTATTTACATTTCTGTTATGTAAAGCTTCTTTAAAAATAAAAATAATTCTAAAAATAATGAAAATTAATATATATATCAAGGTTTAACTAGCAACCAGAAAGACCCTGCAGGCTAACATGTACATAAAGTCAATCCCCAGATGTGTTGGGGCTCATTAACATTTTTAAGATATCTAGTTCCAGCACCATTTGTTAAAAGACTTTATTTTCTCCTTAAATTGTCTTAGTACTTTTGATGAAAATCCATTAAACATATGTGTGTGTGTGTGTTTATTTCTGGACTGTCCTGTTCTGTCTTTCTATTTATCTATCTTTACACTATTAATATAATGTCTTGATTATTGTACTTTTATAAAAAGTCTTCAAATTGTGTTGATTGATAACTCCAATTTTGTTTCTTTTCTAAATTGTGATCTTATTCTATACCTTTTTCATTTCCCTACATATATTAGAAAGGACTTCATAATGTCTACCTACATAAAGTCACACATCGATTTATAAGAATTTCATTATAAATATAGAATAATTTAGGGAGAATTGACATATTAACAATAGGGAATCTTCCAGTTCATTAACATTAATTCAGAAGAGGAATCCATGATTCCTGCTTCCCAAGTATGTAAGTTGAACATTCACATCCCCTTGAGACAGGGTGGGCCATTGAATGTGATACATTTCACTTTCATGATTGACTGCATTACATTATAAGACAAAACACAGTAATTTTGAAGTTGCAATTAGGTATTATATATATTCTCTTTGAGTTGATTAAGATGGAATGCAGCAAGGCTGGACCTAACCATAGAAATAAGAATATACAATGTATGATTCCATTTCTATATAGTTCAAAAACACAAATATAACCTCTTGTGTTAATATTCTGAATTTTGGCTTGTGTAAGGGTGCAAGGGATGACAGCAATTGGGCCCAGATATCCTCACTGGCTGACCATGTTCTGTTTTTTTGGTCTGGATTCTGGTTACATGGACTCAATCTGCTTTTTTTAGAAATTAATTGAGATTATTATATGGCCTTTTCAATACAGATATTATATTTCACAAAAGGGAATTTTGAGAAAGATGCATCCACAACTTCTCTTTGTACTACATCCTTAAATCTGCTCCTGACTTTCTCACTAGGATGTGGATTAAGTGTCTGGTGGTACAGCAGCTAGTCTGTGACCATGAGGATGAGAAACACATGTTTAGTAAACTGAAAGAAGATGGAATTCTTAACAATGTCATTGAGCTGCCATAATAGCCTTGAACTCCCTAATCTTAGATTTTCAAGGTGTGGATAAATAAACCCTCCAAAATTTTAGCATCCCTTATTATTCATCTATCTGTTTCTTGCAATTGAATTCCAACCCTATCTAAATACACTAGAAAGTTCTCATATATTCCAGATTTTTTTAAAAATGGCCTACTAATTAAAGAGATGCATGGGGATATAAATTGTTAGAGGTTACATTATTCCATAATAATCATACCAGTGATATTTCACTTTATTTTTTGATAACTACTGCACATGAACAAATGCCATGAGAATGTAGTAGACATCCAGAGGAGTGCTACAAATGTAAGCAAACATCAAAAATCACACCATATAGGAACAGAAACTGAATTGAGATACGTTTACAAGCATATGTGAGTACTTTTTAGTATGGAAAATTTCTTCACCTACAAAGCAATATATAAATGGTGACAATCAGGAATCTGACATGTGACAAGAGCCCTTTTCCACCAAAAGCATAAGATCTATACTGAAAAAGTCCATGTATATGATGAATAATGAGGTAGAGCCATCTTGCCTGCTGGACAACAGCCTAAGGCTAATATATTTGTTCACAAGGTTTTGCAGTACCACCAGGAAAATTCTCCTCCATTAGGCTATGAATGTGATGGAAACAAAGCCTGCCACCCTCTGATTCATCAACATCTTAATTGGGGCCCAAGAACCAGCAATATCAGCACCTGGGACCTCATCAGAAATGCAGACTCTAAGGCCCTATCCCACATCTGCGGAGTTGAAATCTGTACTTTAAGGATCAATGGGTGATTTGTTTATTAAGTAAAGCTTAACAGCAGTGTTCTAATGTACCCAAGATTAAATAAGGCCAGGATTAATCAGAGGCAAGGGAGGGTAGAAGCAAAAGAGGTTTTGAGAGGTTTCAAGTGCTATGAACCTTACAAATGTCATTTCTGTTTCCCTTGAAAACATTGAGTCATACAGGTTCCTTTCCTTATGAGCTGGGACCCCCAGTTGTGACAGTGTTTATTTTTCCATCAAGATCCAACATCCCCACTTTCTTCCATCACATACATGCATTCAGAGAGGACATAAGCCATGATGTTGGTGGGAACATTATTGGTGAAATTCCCAAAAGGAAATTAAACAAATTCTCAACATCAGTAAAGTGGGATATACCACACCAACAAATAACAGAAACAGAAATGATTACCATGAAACAATGATAATGGCTGGCTTATAGCCAAATCCTAAACTGTGGATAAAGTCATGGAAATAAGCCTTCATAAAATAATATATAAATTATAATAGATTTATATAAATTACACAAATAATAAAAATTAACCTATAATTTAGAGTTGAGAGTGCTCTTAAAAAAATGGGTAAGGTGTCTAGAAAAGAGCAGATGTGTGGAATATTCAAATGTTCTGGTTTTACAAGGGTATTAATATTTATAATACTCATCTGTGTGAGTAATGTTTTTGTTTAAAAGTTATTTTTAATGTGAAGTGAGAGAAAAAGATAAAGCATCGGGTGATTTATTAAATATATAGATTTTTACTCACATATCCTTTAATTTTGTTTTTATTTTTTTATTGTCATCCTTTAATTTTTAAGATAAAGTGTGTAGGGAAATGGCTGTAGCTCAATTGGTTGGGCTCCCATTTACCATATGGGAGGCCCCGGGTTGGATTCCTGGAGCCTCCTGGTGAAGGCAAACCAGCCGGCATGGCACAGTGAGTGAGTTGGTGCAACAAAATGACCCAACAAACGGAGACAAGCAGACACAGAAAAATGCACAGCAAATGGACACAAGGAGCACAAGCAGCAAGGGGGGGATAAATAAATAAATAAAAATAAATCTTAAAAAAAAAAAGATAAAATGTGTAGATAGAGCAGACATTTTGCTTAAAGAAATGGCAAGTGTCACATATTTCATCAAAGAAAATAGTGCAAAATGTGCAACACATTCCTGCACCCCAATGCATATATCCCATTACATATGAGCACCTAGATTTCTACTTCAATGAGTAGATGTTATTCATCAAACAGGATTCTTTTAGTGATGATCAGAGGTTCTGAGAAGAGGAGGAGGGAAGAATAGGTGTAACATGGGGCATTTTGGGGCCATTGGAATTGTTCTGATTGATACTATCATGACAGATACAGGCTAATATACATTTTGTCAAAACTTATAAAATTGGGCACTGTAAAGTGTAAAATATAATGTAAACCATAGACCATGGATAGTAGCAATGCTTCAATATGTTTTCTTCAATTAAGAAATGCACCACACAAATGAAAGCTGTTGTTAATGTGGGACATTGTGGGAGGAGAAGGGGGTGGGTTATATGGGCATCAACTATATTTTCTTTTTTCAATGAGGCTTTAAATTGAGGTTTTAATTTTTTTTGTAATTTTTTCATTTTGAAATTATTTCCAACTTTTAGAATAGTGTGAAGTACTCCTGTATCTTTTACTCAAATTCCCCAGTTGTTATTATTTCACTACATTTCCTTTATCATTTTCTCTTTTATTTCAGGAGGAGCACTGAGGTCTCAAAAGACCACCAGATCCTCCACTCCACCCCAGAGCCAAATAGTGCCATTTGAATCCCCTATATTTTCAGTAATATTAAACTTCTTTAAAAATGAAAAAAATTCTTTTCTATTGTAGTGCAATGTATGATTTAAAGTTATCTTCAGATTTAAAACCATATCTGAATTTAGGGCAGGTTCCTGTTCCATGAAATGTTCAGTGGATCACAATTTCTGGCTCTGAGGATTTCACTCCTGTAATCACAGGTACCTTCTATGTCCCAGAAGAAATGACAATTCTATGTCTTCCCTCCCAAAGAATCTTTTCAGAGCCCTCATCATTTCTTTATTCCTCAGACTGTAGATTAAGGGTTTCATCATAGGTGTGACCACAGTGTACATCAGCAAGGCTGTTGCACTTGAGTGTACATTCAGTGATTCAGTGGAACTAAGATACACTCCTACGACTGTACCATAGAATAAGGAGACCACTGAGAGGTGAGACACACAGTTTGAAAATGCTTTATACTTCCCCTGAGCTGATGAGATTGCACATACAGAGGAAAATATCTTGGAATAAAAGTAAATAATACCAGTGAAGGGAGAAAAAACCAGCAGCCCAACTGCAAATTACATCACTATTTCATTGAGGAAGGTGTCAGAACAGGAAAGCTGGATCATCAGATCAAAGTCACAGAAAAAGTGGGAGATTTCCAACTGGTTAAGAAAAGACAGCCCCAATAGCATTAAGCTTTGTATCAAAGAATTCAAGGCGCTCATGGTCCAGGACCCCAGAACTAGCAATCTACAAAGCTGAGGATTCATGATGGCCATGTAGTTCAAAGGGCCATCACGGCCAGGATGAAGTCATTCAACCCTGTAAGGAGGATGAAAAAGTACATCTGGGTGAGGCAGCCTTTATAGGTTATGACTCTTATCTTTGTCTGTATGATCAACATCTTTGGGAGAGTAGTGGAGGTTAAACAAATATCTCTAAAGGATAGGTTGGAGAGGAAGAAGTACATGGGCATGTTGAGGTGGAAGTCAGTGATGGTGGCCAGGATAATTAGCAAGTTCCCAATGATGTTGACCAGGTACATGTGAAGGAAGAGTCCAAAGAGGAGTGACTGCAACTCTGGATCCTCTGAAACTCCCCAAAGGAGAAATTCGGAAATTCCTGTATTATTTCCTGGTTCCATGTGCTTGATGTGACTAACTAAAAAGAGAAAAATAACATGACTAATTTTTCAAACAATCAGCCATTAATAACCTATCTATAATTTGTATTTTGGAGTAAGGAAATTAATTTCTGAATTTGTTTATCAAATCTAAACAGGGATCACCATCTCTGATTAGCAATTGCTTCCCTACATTCAAAATATTCCCCATTCTGTCATGCATTGTTAGTTTTTATGGAAACTCATTCATTCATTTGTGGAATGAATATTCACTCCAGCTCTTCTACAGACACTGACTAAGCAATGGGAATAATGCACTGTAAACAAAAGTTACGTGCAATCTGATGATGGAGATAGAGATCTTATATATATATACATATGCATATATATATATGTAAATATTAAGAGATTTATAATATGTTTAGGTTCCTGAGAGCATAAGGATTGGTGAGTACAGGTTCTGTGGGGCAGAAAAGTCAGAAATTCAATGAAGATAATGTGGAACTCCTTCACAGAGATGCACATTGGAAATTCCAATGAAAGTGATGATAAAATGTCCCAAGAAGATGGATATCTGAAATAGAGACAGAAATTCTTTTTTCTGACTAATGAAATCCTCAGTGTTTCCTTTAAGTCTCCATGGATTGGATGAGAAGACTCCTGTCATTGCTGAAAACAATCTCCATTTCTGATTGTAGATGCAATTAACCATAGATGGAATCAACTGACTAACTATTTAAATCCATCTTAGAAACATCCTCACAGTAACAATCAAAATAATGCTTGCTTGGCCAAACAGCTGGACACCATAACCCAGAGAAGTTGACATGTGAAAATAACCATCAAAATCCAAACTTAATAACCTTACCACCAATACACATCTCCTTAAATGACAATCTCTAAATAAAGTCAATAACATAAACACACTTTCACCTTACTTTACTCAACTGTACTGCATATGACTGGAAATGTACCAGCACTGTCCACAGAAGAGGATGCAAGAACTTAGGTACTATTAATTATTATCCTTTATATCTTATAACTTAAATACAATAACATAAAATTAATACAGTTTATTTAACATAATATAGAGATAAGAGAGAGAGAAAACCAAGAAATTTGCTTTACACTTATAAAAAAACATACCCAGAACAAAACAAGGAAGTAATAACTCCTTATTTCTGCAACTGTTTATGTGCTTTTATTTCATATTTAAAACTATCTCCATCTTCTACTCATTCCATATTCACAGTACCCTCAGCAAGCATCTCAGCTGGTCATGGCTGTCTGCCTGTTTTACTGATCCAGTTCTTCAATCTTGACCAAGTTGGGCTTTAGCAGTCTTTGTGGGGAGGGTTGCTGCAGTATTCCAATGACTTTAACCATGGACGATGGTAGCATTAAGACATGCCCTATAATCTGGATTATTCTGCAGCCAGCACAGTAACTCCCTTCTTTGCCAGTTTACTCTGAAGCATGAGGACCCCAAAGTGGTCTGTTCACAATCATGTCACCCAGTTCAATGGAAACATTGTTGTGTCTTCTAGTGGGAACACTCTTCCTTTTCTAAAGAAGACTTCTAGCCCAGCAGAGGATAAGTTCAAAGATATAAGAAGCAAACATTTTCTAATGAATCAGTAAGGGTAATAGTGAATGGTGCCACTCCCATTTCCATACCTTATTTCCTGGACTCGTGAATACTGCCTATGCAAGAAACAGCACTATACAGTGGTTGCTGATTTACAGCCTCCTGGAGAACATTGCCTGCCATTTCCAAGTATTGCTCCCCAGCTACTAGAATGCCATTCCACCATTCTATCAATCCAGCTGTCTTAGGATGGTAAAAACAGTGAATTTCATGAGAATGTGCCCATTCCCACATTTAATTTGCTGTGAAGTGGGTTCCTTGATCAGAAGCAATTCTGGGTGTGATAACCTGATGGTGGATAAGACATTCTGGAAGCCCACAGATGGTAGTTTCACAGAAGCACTGCATGAAAGGAAGGCAAGTCCATATCCACAGTACAATTCTATTCCTGTAAGAAAAAAAAAAACATTGCTTCTTCCATTATGAAAGCAGTCTAATGTATACAAATTGCTACCATCTAACAGGCTGATCACCTCAGGATATGATGTCATATCAAGGACTGGGTGTTGGTCTCTGCTGCTGGCATATTGGACACTAAGCTATGGGTAAGCCTTGGTGAGTGGACGTCCATGTTGCTGAGTCCATGTATAACTTCCATCCCTACAACATTGGTCACTTTGTTCATGATGCCATTGGCTAATGAGAGAAGAAATCATTCTGTCCACAGATTGTTAAAACTTTCCTCTACTAAAGTGAACCTCAGGTGAGCACTCATATGAGACTAAAATACCTTCCTGTTGTTTGCCCAGTCAGAAAGGGTTATCCACATACTTCTTCCCCAAACCTCTTTGTCACCAGTTTTCCAGGCATGTTCCTTCCAAATCTCTGATCATTCAGTCAAATCACTGGCCACAGCCCAGGAATAAGTATATAAATGATACGTGACTGGCTATTTATCCTTCCAAGCAAAATGAATAACCAGGTGTATTGCTTGAAGTTCTGCCCACTACAAGGCTTTGCTTTCCCCACTACCCTTCAGGTTTGGATTAGAAAGGATCTGTAGTGCTGCTGCTTTCCACTTATACATGTTACCTGTGTATCCTGCAGAGCCATCTCAAAACAAGACCCAAATTTTCCTTTTTCAGTCAATTGGTCATAGGGATTTTCTCATGAGTCCATCACTGATGCCTGGGAAAGAGAAGGCAATGAGGTTGGAGTGGGGGCCATGGGCATTTGGCTCACTTCTTCCTGCAACTTACTAGTGCCATCAGGGCCAGTATGCACTAGTTCTCATATAGACCAGTTCCATTTTGTGATGGAGTGCAGT
The DNA here is from genome assembly GCA_029593785.1 of Cabassous unicinctus. Taxonomy (NCBI): domain Eukaryota; kingdom Metazoa; phylum Chordata; class Mammalia; order Cingulata; family Chlamyphoridae; genus Cabassous; species Cabassous unicinctus. The sequence goes on along the minus strand of JAQZBX010001146.1, from coordinate 56,622 downwards.
TGTGCCCACCCAAATTTATGGAATCAGAAAATATCCAGCTCAATAGGACCTCCTGGTACCTTGGTGGCCCATGGTTAAGCAAATGTTCAGCTTCTACAAAGACTCAGTAGCAGGGCAAAAAGTGTTTTGCAAAAGAAGAGTAGTTATCTACTGTTATAAAGGTATTTCATCCAAATTCCTTGGAGTCTGTATTGTGATTCTACCATAAGGTTATTTCAAAGGCTCCAAATGGCCTCTCTATTTACCCCTGAAATATCCAGTACCATTGAATCATATGACCCAAGTGGCAGAGCAGCTTACATGGCAGCCTGAAATGTTACAGACCCTCCTCTTGTCCAAGTCATCACAAAAATTAGCAGCTTTTCAGGTCACTCTGTGTATGGGCTGGAATACCACACACAAATAAGGAATATGTTGCCTCCAAAATTCAATTTTGGAATTTTTGGTTGTATGAAGAGCCAGATGCAACAGTTTATCCTTCACCATAGAAGGGATTCTCAAGATGTGCTGTATCACTGAAAACGTCAAATGTCAGTACATTCAATGATGCCATCTCCTTTCTCTCCTATGTTCCATTTTCTTCCAGCTTTTTCCTGTGGTTTTCTCTGTGGGGTCTTCTCTATATGGTCTCCAGTAATAGGATTAAGACCTATTCTCATTCAGTTTGCTATATCTTAACTAAAAATATCAGGTTCCCATGATCCTGTTTAAATGGGTTCACACTCAGAGGAATGGATTAAGATTAATAGCATGTTTTCTGGGGTTCATAATTCAACCTGCCACACTAGGTTCCAGGGATGGATTAATTTACCTAAGAAGTGATACCACATTTGGAACAGCAGCTGCAATTTGAATCACAGCTTGGTTAAGTTTAAAATAATCCATGGCATCCACTGAGATCCATCAGTTTTCTGCACAGGCCAAATAGGAGATGTGAAGGGGATGTGATGGGAATCCTTAACCCAACTCCCTTCGAGTCCTTGATGGTGGCACCAATATCTGCAATCACTCCAGGAATACATTATTGCTTTTGTTTCCTTATTTTGTCAGTTAAAGGTAGTTCTGGTGGCTTCCCTTGGCCTTTTCTACCATAATAACCCTCACTCCACCGGTCAGGGAACTAATGAAGGGTCTCTATCAGTTGCTGATCATGTTATTTCAATTGTGCATTCTAGAATTGGAGAAAAAGCCACAGAACAAAATTAGTAACCCAATGGAAGCACTGAAGAGACAAACTTGAGCAAAAATTTCATTGATCACATGACCTCCATTATCCCCTTCATTTACTCTTGGATCACAGTGATGTTTTGAGAATCATAGAATTCATGTCAGTTACGAGCCAGCATCTAATAATCCAAATGTCCAAACATTTCTCTATTCCCAACAAAATATTCACCTTGGTAAAAGGCTATTGTTCTATTTGGGGATAGGTGGAAGATTAACAGTATAAAATGTTTGGCAGTACAGTGGGCTCTTTCCTCATATATCATAGTCTTCACTTGTGTCAAGGACTTCTGGGCCTATAAAGTGTCCCAAGTCTGGGAATCGTTTGAGTAGCCATGATTTTGTGAATGTGTGTGATTCAAGTTAGGCTTCTGTTCACTAAATTTAGAACATTTTTCCTTTTAAATATCAAGTCAGAATCTAATAAACTGCTCATCCATTTCACTTCTAGGTTCCCCAAGATCAAGTAGTCAATGCCACATATCTGTCAGTCAGGTCAATCTGATTACAGCTTTGAATTTGTTATCTATTTGGGTAGCCACACCTACCTTGTCTTTGTAAATTAAGTTCTGCCACATGGCTTCTGCTCACTCAGAATCCAATCTTCTCTATTGTGTTTAAGGATCCAAGTTCAGTGACAACATTTCCTACATTGTTTTCTGATATACACATAAAAGTGACCACAAGGCCCTTCAGGGATGAAGGAGCTGCTTTCACAATTTATTCCTCACAATTATGATGAAAGGTATGACCTCCAGACATTCCTTGGGTGAGTGAGCAGGTCTTACATGATGAATCCTCTTCAACTTCCAATCTTTCTAAGCCTTTGAGTCCTATCCTCTACATTATACCAGAGCACTTCTGGCATTTTAACTTCATTTAATGTAAGCCACTCTTTGGTCCATAATTCAGCCAATCAATGGAACAAACTTATGCAGCCCTTCTAACTCATTGAGTTACATGATTGAGTCCAGAAACTCTCCTTAGTGGACCCTTATCAATAAATTTAGTCTGATCCAACATTTTGTTCCTTCCACCATTATCCCACACACTTCATATCCATTTCCACATGTATTCCCCTGAATTCTGTCTGTACATTGGAAAACTCATGCAGTTCTTCTGGAGTGCAGCACACTTGGTACCTCAAATTTTGGGAATTATTGGGACTTCAATTTAGTTATAGGTCTGAAATAAAAGTGGGTGATAGCAGTGATTCATGAGGAGGAATTGTGTCTTGAAAGCCCACTACCTCAAGAGTTTCCACTACAGTTACATCTGGTGAAACAGGGTTGTCCTCTTCAACTAGGAGTGGGAAGATTGATTCCTCAGGGCAGACTGGAGGACAGGTACCTGATTCCTTTTAGCAGAGCAGTACAGGTTTATCTGGCAAAGAACATTCCCTGCCATCATCTCCCATATGGCCCCATTCCAATTTTCAGGATCTCATTCCATCCTGATGAATGTCCTCACTTTAATAGCAGACAGCCTGTATATTGGTAACTGAATTTGTATTGTAATTCACCATTTACCTAATGAGAATAAGCAGCTGGTTTCCAGAAATCTCAAGTCTGTAGCTACAAAAACTAAGAGAGGCCTTCAAGGCACAAATGGCAACTTTTATGTCCTTCAGGTGGTGCTTGAGATGCAAACTTCAGTATTCCAATAGGGTGTGGTATGTTGGTGGTGGGGTGTTGCATGGGAAATCTACACATGTGCATGATTGTTTTGTAAGTTCACAACCTATGTAGTAAATATATATATATATACATATATATATACATATATTTGTCCATCTTGTCCACACTGTCTTGTATGATTGTGATATAATGAACTAAATATATTATGTAAACTTGTGAAATTAATAATTAGAATATAGATCACAAGAAAATGGAGAGTAAAGAATGGAAAGTTGATGGATTATCTGTGCAGAATTTGTTGAAAAGTTGTTTGTAAATCTTTGGAAATGAATGGAAATGGTGAGAGCACATTATAGTGCTTGTGACTAGGACAGTCATTACATGGGTATGACAGTGGTTGAAAGGGAAAGCTTAAGGACATTTATATTACTAGAAGGAAAGCTAAAAAAATTTAACATGGGACTGTAAAACATAGTAAAACCTCATGTAAAATATAAAAATGAGTGATATTGCATACATAAGGGTGGTTATACAAAATTTAAATACAAATAAACTAGAGCTGGTTTTAAGAAATCTCAAGCTTGCTACAAAAACTAAGAGATTCCTTCAGGGCACACATAGTAACTTTCATGTCCTTCAGGTAGTGCTTGAGATACAAACTTGAAACCCTGAGCTCAATCTTAAACAATTTTATCTATCACATTTAAGAACAACTAACCTTTATAGTTTTCAATTCATAAACTTAATTTATTCATAAAACTCAGTTAAAATATCAAATACACTGTCACCCAGAGGTTTATCTCCCATGAACATTTGAGTGGCAATATTCAATTGTGATATATTTTGAATCTCTATTGCAGCTTCATGCCATGGACTATCAGTGTATTCTCGATCATTAATGTAATCAGCTGAGAGAACCATTTGAAAATCCCAGAACAAACTCAGAAATTTCATCCTTAAAATACTGTTTCTCAAAAAGCACTCCTTATATGAAATCTGTATCAGAATTCCCCAGAAAAATAGAATTATATTTACCATACACGTTGGCTTCTACAGATATGGAGATTGGCAAGTCTGAATTCCATAGGTCAGGCCACAAATTAGAAACTTGATTAAGGTGACTTCAGATTCCCCAGGAGAGGCTGCCTGTCTGAAATAGATATAGAAATTCTCCTTCTGACTGCTGAAATTCTCAGTTCTTAGAAAATATTTCTCACTGTTAAAATTCTCAGATCTCTCTTGAAGGCCCCCAACTGATTGGATGAGGAGACTTATCTACTTACGGAAGACAATCTCCTTTGTTGATTTTAAATCCTAGATGCAATCAAATAACTAATTATTCCAATCCATATACAAAATACCTTCATGGTGGGAAGAATACATGTAATATGGAGGCATTTTCAGGACATTGGAATTGTCCTGCATGACATTGCCATGATGGATAGAGGCCATTATACATTTTGTCAAAACTTATAATGTAGTTTGTCAGAATGTAAACAATAATGTCAACTTTACTCCATGATTAGTAGCAATGTTTCAGTATGTGTTCATCAATTGTAACAAATGTACCACACCCAGAAAAGATGTTGTTAATATGGGAAGGTTTTCGATGAGGTATATGGAAGTCCCCTATAATTTTGATGTAACATTTTATGTAATCCTGTTTCCATGGGTAGGTTTGTGTCCATATTCTATATTGTAGAAGACACTTATTAGAAGTTATAAACTAAGATACCCCTGCCGTGATGACTGTGAGAACCACCAAATATGCATAGACCTAGTCAAAGAGACACATGCACACACAGACACACGTATAAAGAGACATATACAGACAAATACAAAGACAGACACACAGACACAAATAGACATATACAGACATAAACACACAAGCACACACAAACATGGGCACACACAGTAAAATACAAGCACATGCAAAAAGACACACATGCACACACAGACAATCACACAAAGACAGAGACACACGGAGACATTCACCCAGAGAGAGAAACATACAAACACCAAAAAATGGTCTCCTGGTGCCGTGTTGAAAGCATGTTTTTCTTAACCCCAGAAAATATAAGTAGGCCATGAATGAGTACATTCAAGCTGCCAACATGTTATTTCCCCAAAATATTTAGGAATGGTATACAGAAATTCCATAGACTCCATGCATATGAAAACTAGGGGCTTAGTTTTGGTATGACAATTCTCTGCACTGCATTTAAAGAACATAAAAATCTGCTATATAGGTAGAAAGAGGGAAATGAAAAGTACCTGATAGAAAAAATTATAGTCTTTAATCGCCCCTAGGAGCTGTGATAAAGAAACTTTCTTTAGTTCTGGTGCTCCCACCTTGATAATATACCATGATATCCAGAAAAACTAATAAAAGAGCAAAAAGCAGTTTATCCAAAATAAAAGTAGTAATATTTTCATGGTATCAAATCATCACACAGATTGAACACCCCAAGAGTAAAATAAGCTAAGGGAACAAGCCAAGTTTTCACAAAAGAAAATAGAATAAGTTACAAAAATGCTGGGAATTTTTTATGGGAAGTGGTAGAAAATTTTCAAATGATATTAAATGCAAAAAAATTTTGAACCAAACTAAATTGATTTTGAAACTCATATCTACCATTATATTAGCTCTATAAATTTGATAGAAATCAAAGATATTAATTCTTAAAACAATCATCTGTATAGGGGTGATTTGGGTATGCATCCTCCTGAAATGATTAAGATGATGAATCAATATCTGTAAAAATTTTAGCATGGTTCCTTCCTGTCAGTGAATGAATGTCTATCATAGTTAGAAGATGAGGCTAAAATTTCTTCTACTTCTTAAATATCTCCTTTCCAAATAAATCCCCAATCCAATATTCTAATCTCAGTTCCTTAGGATCCCTCCCAATAATCAAAGACTGTGCACCCCTATAAATTACAAAGAGGGTAAAAGTGGCCTGTTGCCAAATGACAACAAAGAATGTTTTCAGGTGATGGCAGAGGTGATGCAATTATAGAAATAGATCTAACCACAGAAGACAATGTGTAGAATAAAGAGAACAGGGTGTGAAACCAAGATGGCAATATGTATTAAACATTAATTGTTATAATCGTTAATGCAACATGTATAAACATTAATCATTATTAAACATCAAATTAAAAAAACAGGGCTTTTTAAGTCTGAAAGGCAACAGCTGACCTTGGAATATATGATACCCTATCTCCCTAATGTATCAGAGGTAGACTCATTTATAATTTGCCTACACATGGCTCTTCTGTCCCTTTTACTTGAACCAATAATTAGCACTATACTCATTGAACATATCTGCCAGAGAATTAAATCTTCAACTTGTTCATAGGCCAGTTGAGCCCTGAATCTCATGAGAGTTGCAGCCAACACCTATTCTGCAGTTCATCAGACTCACCTAGGACAACTCACTAAAGAATGATCATTGACAACACCCATGCCCCCAAACAGAGAGAAATTACAACTGCAAGCAAGACAGTTCCATTCGTCTGCTCTATGGGATCTAATCACCCTCTCAATCAGAAGCCAAGTGGACACCACCATACCAAAATCTCATGATTGAGAAATGAACATACATAAGGTCGAATACAACTATGGATCAAAATAGATGTATTATTATTTTAGTAATGGAAGAATTGTAACATTGATGTAAAGACAGTGGTCACCAGAGGTTCTGAGGGTAGGTATAGGGAAGAATAGGTATAACAAGAGGCATTTTGGGGACATTGCAATTGTTCTCTATGATAAGGCAATGACAGATACAGCCCATTTTCTTAAAATCTATAAAATTATGTGTTGTAATATTTAAACTATAATGTAAACTCTAGATAATTTTTAGTAACAGTTCTTCAATATGCATTTATCAAATGTACCACACTAATGAAAGGTGTTGTAACTGGGGGAGATTGTGTGAGGGGAAGTGTAGCATAGATGGGAATACCCTGATTTTTACTGTAACATTTATATGACCTAAAGCTTCTTTTTAAAAAGAAAAGAAAAGAGAGACAATGGGGGAAAATTATATATAACAATGGTAGATTGATTTGACCACAGAATAGGTATAAACTATCACACCATGCCTCTAAATATATCTATACATACATAAAATAACTAAAAAGAAAAGAAAGAAAGAAAGAGGAAAAGATAGAGAAATGAAAATGCTACAGTTCTCTATTTGAAAGGTTGCAATCAAACCAACAATAAAATGCTCAAGATTGGGCAAGGAACAATTGACTAAAGTACAATTATTATTGTTCAATTATAAACATTACTATTCTAACGATGGAAGAACTTTTATCTTTGAGGTTCTGAGAGGAGGGAGAGGGAAGAATAAGTGTAACAAAGGACTTTTTGTTGATATTGGAAATGTTCTCCATGATAATGCAATGACTGATACAGCCCACTTTATCAAAACCTATAAAATTGTGCAGTGTAAAATGTAAACAATAATGTAAACTATAGATCATGGTTATTAAAAATGCTTCAATATGTGTTCATCAATTTTAACAAATGTATCACATTAATTAAAGTTGTTACTGGGGGTAAGTGTGGGAGAGGGAAGGGTGGGGGCTATGGGAATACCCTATATTTTACTGTAACATTTATGTGATCTGAAGCTTATTTAAAAATAAAAAAAAAACTAAAAAAAAGTAATAAGAGAAATGTAATATGTATCACTTGTAAATTTATTAGACCACAGAATATGAATAAGCTTTCACACAGTGCAGCTAAATACATCTTCAAAATTACATTAATTCAGAGCCAGTGGCTACTGGATGCTTTGGGGGCAGGGAGAGGGAAAAGAAATTGTAATACAGCGGCTTTTTCAGGACTTGGGAATTCTCCTGAGTGACATTGCAATGACAGATATAGGCCATTTTACTTCAGCATATAACATGCAGAACTGTGTGGGAGAGAGTGTGGTCTACAATGTGAACTATGGTCCATGCTTAATGGCAAAGCTCCAAGATCTGTATATCCATTGCAGGTGATGTGCTACACTAATGAAAGATGTTTATGTGGGAGGTTATGGGAGGTGTGGGAGGTGGAGCATATGGGAATTTCTATAATTTTTGTGTAACATTTATGTCATCTAAGTATCTTTTAAAAAATAAAAAAAATAAATACATCTTCACATACTTAAAATAACTAAAAAGCAAATAGCTAAGATATAAAAGAAAGAAAGAGAAAGAGGAAGAGGAAGAGGAAGGGAGGGAGGGAGGGAGGAAGGAAGTAAGGAAGGAAGGTAGGGAGGGAGGAAGAAAACACTACAGTTCTGTATTTGAAAGCTTGCAATTAAAGCAACAATAAAATCCTCAAAATTAAGGAATGAACAATGGATTAAAGTATACTTATTATCATTCTATTATACACATTATTATTCAAGCAGTGGAAGACCTTTTATCATTGAGGTCAGTTTCTGAAGGGAGGGAGAGGGAAGACTAGGTGTAATAAGGAGGCATATTTAAGACATTGGAATTGTCCTGCATGACATTACAATGATAGACACAGACCATTATATATTTTGTCATAACCTATAAAATTGTGCAGGACAGAGTGTAAAGTATAATGTAAACTACAGTCCATGGTTAGTAACAATGCTTCAATAAGTGTTCATCAATTTTAACAAACACTCATGAAATATGTTCTTAATGGGAAAGTGTGGGAGGGCAGACAGTGGGCCATATGGTAATCACCTATATATATTTAGGCCAGGAAAAACAGTATATTGAGAGAAAGGCGAGAAAAGAGAAGTACACACCCAAGCATGGATGTGGGAGTCTGCCAGGCAAATAGCACACCTATGTTTTTTATGTGACATTTATGTAACCTAAAGCTTCTTAAAAAAAGCAAAAACCCAGAACCGGTATACAGAGCAAGACTTAAATACATAATTGCCTGCATTTGACAATTAAATAGCTATTAAACTCACATTGATTTAATTTTGCCGATAAAGGAATGATTGCCATGTGAAAGTTTTAGTATACAACATTTCAGCTATTAAATATAACTGACATTTTCTCATGTAATACCCAATGTGAGAGGGTTTGTCCCATGAAATGCTGAGCAAGCTAAACTCTACCTCTATTAGACAGGACCTTTGCCATCAATACAGAAACATGCTCAAAGAAAGCATTCTTAAGAAAAATCCCACACTTTTAAACATTCTTCCACTGCTAATATCCCATTTTTCCCTACACCTAACATTTAGTACAAGCCTCCATGGGCAGATATTCTGCTTTTCCTTGAACCAATTTATCCTACACATTCCCTCTTCTAATTGTGCTTCCAATCTCATAAGTTAATTGTCAACAAGGACCCCTGCATATGTCAGTCCAATGGACATGTCCTTTTTAGTTTAGTAAGTAAATAAGTTCATTAATTATGCTAGCAGGAAAAGAAGCATGATGATCTCTCAGCTCCAGGCTATGCAGGACTGGCTCTCACATGACCTCAGGAAAAGATTCTCAGCTTCCATTCTCTCTGATCCCTTTGCTTCAAACTCTGCTGAGCTTTCAGACTCACCAGGACAGGGTCTCTGAGAAGAAATTCTCTGTGTGTAAGTCCAAATTGCTCCCCAGGTGGTAGATGATAAGACTGAACCTCTTTTACTATCAAAACAGCAGGAACAAGTCAGGTATTCATCCCCCAGACAGAGTTGGGGCTCCCAAGGAAATCAGCATGTCCTGTCCAGCCCAGGGTTACACAGGTTGAGGGACAACAGCAAAGGAGATATTTCAGCTTCCTTATGACCACTCATTAGCATGTTTCCTTGTTATTTCTACTCATGAGCCATCATTCCCCTGTGGGACACTGGTCTGGACAGAAAAGAAATTTTTCCTACTCATTCTCTATTCCCAGTAGCCCAGGTTCTGAGTCAAGGGTATGCCATTCCTATGATTTCTCCTACATGAACTCCCCTGCCTTTCCCAGATGCAGCCTCTTAGCAATTTACCCCATCCATTGACTGAGAATTTATTCCAAAGTTTAAGATTGAGGTGCCCACCTGGACCAGGTCCCTGTGATCTCCAAAGCTCTGACATGGGACGAGAATACAGCCCTTGATATTACCTCTAGAAATTTGCTTTTCTTCTTTTCGATAATGAAGAGAACTGTATTCATTTGAGATAAAATCCTGGATGCTACACTCTTTTGCTTGATGACACTATCAAAACAATTAGGAATATCCTGCTTGTGACAAAAATTACCACCTGTCATGTTGTCCCTCATTAATAAAATGTTTGTTCATTATAAGAAATATATTTAGACCTTCTTATGTACCAGAGCCTGAGCCTACCACCATGAATGGGTAGTCTCATTTATTTTTCCTGCATATCCTTGAGTGGTCCCAATTTATTTTCTTAATAGCTCTAATAATGTTTCTATAAATGTAAGATTAAAAAAGAAATTAAAACCTTATATATTTTTAAAAATTTACATTGCAGTAATAGAAGTCAAAATGGAAATTTGCATTTTATTATTTTTCTGCTTTAATATTCTTTTTTTAAAATTCTTTTTAAAGATACTTAGATTACATAAATGTTGCATCGAAAAATATAGGGGATTCCCATCTGCCCTGCTCCCTAGCCCTCCCACATTTTCCCACATTAACAACGTCCTTCATTACTGTTGTACATTTCTTACAATTGATGAACTTCCTTTTGAGCAATTCCACTAAGCATGGATTATAGTTTATATTGCAGTTTACACTCTCGACCATTTTTGTAAGTTATTGCAAGTTATATTGTGACCTGTATCTGTCATTGCAATGACATTCAGGACAATTCCCAAGTCCCAAAAATGCCCCTGAATTACAACTATTTTTCCCTCTCCCTCACCTCAGAACCTCCAGTGGCCACTGCATCTACATCAATGATAAAAGTTCTTCCATTGCTAGAATCACAGTAAGTCTGCAGTAGAATAACAGTAAGTATTCTAGTCAATCCTTCATTCTCCAGACCTGAGGATTCTGGGATGGTGATATTCACTCTGCATCTAATTGGGGGTGGGGCTTAGATTCCATGGGGCAGATGGATGGGACTATCTTGATTGAAGTTGCAGACTCTCTTTGTTCCTGTAGAAGGTTATTGTCCATCATGAACTCCTTGATAGTTGTCCTGGCTGCGTCCAATGAACTGGATAGTAGGTGTTGCAAATCTGTAGAGATTCAGGGCCCAACTTGTGTATTGGTAGCCTGAAGTTTTAAGTCTCTTGGATATACACCTATCAACTCTAGTACTAACTATAGATTCAAATAGAAGGGTCAGAAAAGCCATGTTTAGGGAAACCAACACTGAGAACAACTTTATCCCACTGGGAAGCATAAATTCCAAAGTAGGGCCCACTGGTAGGGGGCCAACCTCTTGAGCTGTCTGCCCTTCCTATAGTGTCTGCATGTCTCCAGAGCCCACAGGGTCCCTGCTATTTGGGGTGGTATCTACATTGGCAGTAAATGAGATCCTGCTGAGAAGTACACAAGCATAAACTCTGGTATGACCTCCTGATTTACTTTGAAGTGTCTTAGTCATATAAACTCATTTGTCTTTACCTTTTCCCCCTTTAGGCCAAGGTCTTTTGCTGGTTGCATTGCTATTTGGTCCTTGGTATTAATACCTTGATGAAAATTTGCATTTTAAACATATTCAAATATATAATTCACTGGTGATTCTTACATGCACACCATGTGGCTATAATCAACATCATTTAGCTAAACTATTTCATCACCACAAACAGATACTCTGCACACAATCAGAAATGACTGCTCCTTACCTGGGTCCCTGGTAAGGTAATCTCCTATCCACATCAACATATTTACTATAAGCAAGAACATACCTTATATGTTTTTTAATGCCTGAAATTCCTCACTACATGATGTATTCAATATTCATCCATGTTGTAGTCTGCATCAGAAGTTCCATCCTATTTGGTGGTGAATAATATTACATTTAGTGTATAAGTCACATGGGACAACAAGAAGATCCTTGGGATCTGGCCATGTTCTGTTCTGGTTTAGTTTCTGGTTCCATGGAATATATCCAGGTTTTGAAAATCCATTGAGCTTTTTCTATGTGTGCTACACTAAAAAAAAGAGAAAAATTTTAAAATCTCATCTTGCACATCCCTTTATATAACTTCATTGATTTGCATTGTTTCTGAATATGATATGACTTTCATATTTACAAGTGCAGAAGATATTCAAAAATAAAAGGAGATGTGAACATGTGTAGCTCAGTAGTTGAATGCCTGCTTCCATGTATGAGGTCCCCAGTTCAATCTTCAGTAAATCCTAAATTAATTAATTAAATAATTAGGTTAGTAAATAATACAAAAGGAGATTTAACAACTTTGCAACTTTCCTAAGCTGCCATACCATCCCTGGACTGCCTAAATCTAGACCTGTGATGTGTGGATAACTAAACCAAAATTTATTTATGCCATTATTCTGGTGCCTTTTCTGTTACTAGCAACTGAATTCTATCCATAACTAGATTCACTCTTCTTGATACATTTTAGATTTATTTTAACATTTCCCACTAAGAAATGAACTCCAACAGGATAAAAAAATGTTAGATGCCATGGATATTTTGCAATAATCACACAATGATATTGTTCTTTATTCTGTGATGACTGCTGCACATGAAGGAATGTCTTGATTAATTAGAAGACATCCAAGATAGAACTACTAGAATAAGACAAACTCCAAAACATGCCATGGGGGACTAGATAAAAAAACTCAATGTGTTATTAAGCATAAGATTCAAATAAGAGGCCATGAAACCTGAAAAGGAAGCTGTGAAAGATCATTGATGAATTCATGAGGTCCCTGCTGATAATCCTGGAGTTTCCAAGGATGCCTCAACCCTCTCACTCAGGAAGATGGCCATATCCTGCAAAATGAATGTACATATTGCCTCTATCTCTTATCTTTTTGGTGTGTGTGTCTGTTATATATTTAAATTTCAGATGTGTTATGAGACCCACTTCCTGGGTTCCCTGCTTCCAGGACTGACCAGCCCCACATTCTGCCTGGTGAACACACTCAGAACACACTTTCAACTGAGAGGGCTGCTGAAGACCACCATCTGCTGGCCAACCAAGGAAATGAATTTGAGGAAATTTAAAGTAAATATGTAAGTGAAGTTTTTTTCTGGACTTTACAGCCTTCCTCCCCAAGGCCCTTGGAATTGGGTCTACAACCCATTCCTGGGTTCAGGGCCCAGATATGAACAAGTAACAGGGACAAAGAACCACATTAACACACAACCTCCTGCCAATCAAACCCTATAAAGCAGAGAGATTACTGAGCATCAGATTAAATTCTCCATCATAATCAGATGCCTAGACATCAGCAAAAATTTACAAGATATACTAAGAAAATGGAAGAAGTGGCCAAAGGAATATGTCAAAGCCCCAAATGAAACAAGATTTGAGTCAAGTAATCAATGAGAGTCATACAAATTTTGAAAATGAAATTTGACTTGAACAGAGCAATATTTTATAATTTCATGGAAAGAAATTCAAAAACTTTTCCAGGAAATATCCCCTCTACAAAATCTCAACATTAGGTCATACGCCTTAGGACTTTGTGAAAGAGAGAAAATCATGTGAAAGAAATACCAGTTCTTTCAGGCAAGATCACTGTGGATTAGCCTATGTTCAAGAAAGCCCTAACATGTAAGAGAGCCAAGGTAGAACAAGCTAACACTTGCCAGCTGACTCTAGACCCTTGAAGAGTTTGGCAAAGATCAACACAACTCAACACCATAGATTCATCTACAATATTCAAAGAAATATGTTAAACTTTTTGGGGGGATTGCTTTACATGCAACACTAACTAACTGACACAATGATAATTGTGAGCAGTATTGAGAGCATTAAAGAAAATCAACTGCTTTTTAAATTGAGCCCTCTTACAGATATTGGAGGACAGCATTACTGATCATTCTTTTATTCAAGAATGCTTTGTATAACTAACAATTAAAAGTGTCTACCTTTGACAGTTCTTTCCAGGTAAGTACTAGATATTGGAAGGACATGAATTTTATGCAGGATTACCAAGTGACCTTACTAAAAACCTTCCATTCTAAGAGGAATTATTGAACATAATTTCAAGATCTCCATAAGTCATCCTTTAATTATGAATGCTGAGTATGGTTTTGAACAAAAATGCCAAAAATTTGTTAATAGATTTTTTATTCCCATGGTCTTTACAGTATATATCAAAATTTGGAAAAGTGGCAAGTATTTTGTGAGCCTTATTTATGTCACAATAAAATAACATAGAACATGACATCCAATCCTGCACTCATTGCATAAATCCCTAGAAATATGGATGCCAAGATTTCTTACTTAGTGTGTAGTTGTAAATCATCCAAAATAATTCTTAACTTTAGAAACACAATGTATGACTGAATGGGTTATTTCATCATATTTAAGTTTGTGTCTGCCTAAGGTAGTGTTTTGTTCCATATAGAGTTTATAGAGTCAAAATTTCACTCTGATGATTTTTTTTTTAATTTAAAGAAGGTTTAGATTATATAAATGTTACATAAAAATTATAGGAGTTTCCCATGTGTGCCAACCGCAACACCTACCACACTTTTCCACATTAACAGCATCCTTCAGCTCAGGATATAAACATACTACCTTCCACTTGGCATGGAACATGACTCCCAGAAATAAGTCTCCCTGGCACAGAGGGATTATCTCCAAGTGCCAACCAGCAGTGCATCTGGAAAAAAGCCTTGCATAAAAGGGGAAAATATTAAATACAAATGAGACTTTATGGCTAAGACATTTCAAAGTGATTTGGAAGGTCTTTCCAGAGATTAAGCTTATGCATGTCTCAGCAGGTTCTCATCGAAAGCCACAGCAAACAGTGCCTCAAACAGCAGGGCTCCAGAAGGCTCTAGAGACATATAGATACTAAAATCACAGCAGACAACCTCAGGAATTCAGCATACTGTCTGTGGGCTTTACTTTAGAACTTATTCTCCCCAGTGTAACAGAGTTATATTCATTTATATTTTCTCTACAAATGGTTCTTCTATCCATTTTATTTGTATCTATAATTAGCTCTATACTTGTTAATCATATGGCCCAGACACTTAAATTTTTGGTCTGTTCATGTGCCAGTAGAGATCTGAATCTCATCAGAGTTGCAATACCTACTCTCTATTGACTGGGCTCACCCAGGACAACTAAGAGAGAGGAAATTATGTACAATACCAATAACAAAGAATAGGGAGTGTCTGCAACTGCAAGCAAGATAGTTCCATCTATCTGCCCCAGGTGATCTAAGTTCCTCTCAATAAGAAGCAAATTCGGCATTACCACCCCAAAATCCTCAAGTTTGGAGAATTAACAATGGACTAAAGTAGATTTATCATTTATTATAAATTTTTAAATATTCTAGCAAGGGAAGAAATTTTATCATTGTTATAAAGGAATTTGCCACTAGAAGTTCTGAGGAGAGGGAGAGGGAAGAATAGGTGCAATATGGAGGCATGTTTGGGAAATTGGCATTGTCCTGCATGACATTGCAATGATGGATACAGGCCAGTATATATTTTGTCATAACCTACAAAATTGTGCATGACAGAGTGTAAACTATAGTATAAGCTATAGTCCACAGTTAGTAGGAATGTTTCAATAAGTGTTACTTAATTCTAACAAATGTATCAGGCTCTGAGGATTTGATCCTCTAAATCACATGCAATTATGTCAGCCCTGAGAAAATGACCAATCTATGGCTTCTCTAGAATGAATCTCTTCAGATTCTTTATGTATTTATTTATCAGAAGGTTGATGATGGGTTTCATCATGGGTTTACTGCAACAGAGCTGGAGCATACAGCATGGCTGTACACCAACAGAGCTGGAGCATATGCATTGTGCATAGCAGAAAATTCATGTATGCACCATTATGCATACAACAAAATAAAGAGACAAGAGGAAGTTAAGACACACAATGTGAAAATGCTTCATAATTCACCCAAACTGATGAGATTCTATATGTGGAGGACACAATCTTACAATAATAGTAAAGGATCCCATTGAGGGGCCAAAAGCCAGAAGGCTATCTGCAAATTACATCACTCTATCATTGACGAAGCCATCTAATTAAGGTTACAAAAATTTGGTTAATTTTGAATGTGTAGAAATGACGTGACAACACCATTAATCTTTGTATCAAGGAATACAATATACTTATGATTCAGAATTCCAAAACCAGCAGTATACTTAATGTATTTGATAGGCAAAGAAACTCCATTTGAAGTGCTGTGTAAATGTTCTTTGTAGATTTCAATGAAAGGTGAAGGTCAGAGCCATGGAGAAAAAACACAGAGTAGAAAGGGCCCCAAGGGAGGGGATAAACATATGTGCCATCCATGGTCCTCCCAAGGTACAAAATTAACAGAAAAGAAGTTCATTTCTATTTTGGCCACTTCACACATGGGGACCAAATTGCTTAGAGATTAGAGTTAGAATTGGGCAGTTACTTTAATGGTCATCTGGGAGAAATAAATTTTTTAAGACCCAGAAAAGGTAAATATGCCTAATTCTCCTCTTACCTAGAGTTAAAGGTTACCAAGAAGAAGGGAATTCAAACGTGCTGTTAGAAGGAAAGTATGCCTGAAACCACCTCCCTGCTTTTCTCTGCAGCTGAGTTGAATCTCCATCACTCAGGAGGGAAAGGACCCAGGGAAAAAGAAGTTCAAGAAGGCCATGTGAGCATCTGCTGCGGGAAACTGATCTGGAGGCAGGCAGAGCTCTCAGAACATGATATCTGATGGGACAATCTAGGTTAACAAAATGGTGAGTCTATCCACTTAAAGACTGCACACAGGAGTACAGGCCCCTGTACCATGTTTTCTACCTCTCTGGTCTAGAAGATAAATCTAAGTCTTTTCTTCAGTCTCAAAATCTCTCAAGTGTTTCTTATGCAGCTACTTTAGATATTTTTATGTAGCTATTAAAAGTGCATCCATATTACCCATTCATGGATCCTCCTGTATCGATTATCTGTAAATTTTTATTCATTCATTCACTCAAGAAACATTTTATTGGCTCCAGTGTAATTAGCACTTTCAAGCACTTCACACACCTTCTAATATTCAGTTACTTCATATCCATCTGCCTCAGTTTTCACTTTTGTAATGGGGATAATGGTAGTGTCAATTTCAAAGGGTGATTATGAGGATTAAATTAAAGGAGAAAATACATGAGGAATCATTTCCAGAGTGTAGAAGACCAACCTGGAATCTATAAATATTCATTGAGGTAATTAATACACCATGGTAAAAATATTATCATCTGCTAAATTGAAACAATGGTGATGATACCAAAATGAGCACATGCATGTCAAACACAGCATAGTGCTTGCCTCATATTGATGTGAATATATTTTGACTATTTTTCCTTTCATTTATTGAGTATTTACATATTTCCATACTCTATTTCAAGAGTTTAAAATTTTGCTAAATATTTGAAATGATTCTACTCTGTTTTCTAAAGGATTTTAACAGTATATTTGAATGTTACCGCTTTTTCCCTCTGGCACCCATATATTTATAGTTTTCTACTAATGAGAACAAATCTTTGAATAACATAAAAAAGAGCACCTATGATGATGAAAATTTCTGGAACTAGATAGAGTTGACAGTAGCACAAAATTGTGACTGTCCAAAATGACACACTTCAAAGTGGTTAGAGTATTTTACTAATTAGGTATCAACTACCCTCCTAAAATAGGTATTCAGCTGCCAACTCATCATCTGAAAATGTTGAAAAGTTGTTTTTCCAGGACTCATATTTCTTGTTTCTTTTTCTCATTGTGTTGTACTGGTGGCATCTTCCAGCAAGTTGGTAAATCATATTAATGACATCCACTTGATTTCTTTTTCAATATTTGAGGGAAATTCTTCTATTCTCCTGCCATAGGATTCCACCAGGTCATTTTTGAACATAAGTATGTGTTATTTTCTTAATTCCTTCCTAAGTTATTTATCTGTAATTTGATATCCTGAATCTATGTGGACACATCTATTTTCCAAAAATGGATTCTTTTCCAAGAGATTTTCAAATTTTGATATGGAGATTAACTAAAATTTTATTTCCAAGTGTAGCATTTACTAATATCTCTGATGACTTGTCTTTTTATTAATTTTATGTATTTCTGTTCAATCTCTATTTATTTTTCCATAAGAATTGATTTATGACTCATTTTCCCTATTTGATGGCTTTTGCCAAAGTATTTACTGAGAGATTTCTTTTACAGTTGTAGAATTTTTTTTTTTTGCCTTTTAATTCATTAAATACAGGCTTTGTCTTCATTCTTTACTCCCCTCTTCTTTACCTATGTTTGTTTTGTGGACCTTTTATCAAAAACGTCATCAATTTTTTAAATTATATTTTTTTCATTTTACTATTAATATTTTTAAAGAAATGTATATTACATCAATGTTACATCAAAGTTAATGGGTTCCCATATTCTCCACCCCCTCCACTTTCACACTTTTCCCATTAACAACAACTTTCAGTAGTGTTGAGCATTTGTTACAATTCATGAATACATATTGAAGCATTGCTGCTAACCATTATATATAGTTTACATTATTATTTACACTTTGCACCACACAATTTTATAGGTTTTGACAATATGCATAATGGCCTGAATCCATCAATGCAATGTAATGTAAAATAATGCCAATGTCCCAAAAATGTCTCATGTCACACTTATCCTTCCATCTTCCTTTCCTCAAAACCACTGGTGATCACTGCCTTTATACAAGTTCTTCCATTATTAGAATATTAATAATTATTTTTTAGTATATACTTGCATTTCCTCTTATGTTTGTTAATTCCTAAATCTTGATTATTTTGCAATGATGATGCCAAATGCACTTCTCATTGAGAGGCAAGTAATCACTTGAATTAGATCCTTTGGGGCAGATGGATGGAACTGTCTTGCTTGCATTTTTAGATACTTTCTGTTTCAGGGGATAGGTGTTGGCTACAACTCTGCTGAGATTTGGGGCTCAACTGGCATACAGGCAGCCAAAAGCTTCAAATATCTGGGACACTATTTAATGGGTATTGTGTTAATTATAGGTTCAAATAAAAGGGGCATAAGAAAGAAGTGCCAGAAAATAATAAATGAATCCAACTCTGATATATTGGGACGATAGGTTATCATATATTCCAAGGTAAGCCACACTGAAAAGCTGCAAAATTCCTGGAGATATCTGCCCTGACTATAGAGTCCAAACTTTCAATATTTTCATTTCATGAGACTAGAATGCAATGTTTTCATTTGCAATTGGGAAAACATTGTAAAACAAAATGAATCTAAAAATTAAGGTGAACATTAAAACTTTGAGATGATCACTTTCAACAATTTAGCATAACCTGTTGCAGTTTTTTACCTTGGTTATTGGCAAGTATGGATTTCCCTCAAAAGCTTGTGTGCTAATTTAAATTCTCCGTCCACAGCAGCAGACTGATTATCCATTTTAGCAGCATATGATTGCTAGATTTTCCCACCCAATAAAATTTTGCTTTAGGACTTTTTTTAAAGGACTTCTTAAATACTTCAGAGAAAATGACATCTTGTTTTTATTTCATTTTTGTACAATAATCATATGATGAAAAATTTTTCAAACATTTATTCTCTCATATACAACTGGTTTGTGAATTGTTAATATCTAATATGCTTTTTTCACTCAATAAAGAAACAATCTTTCTGACTTTCATAAATATTAGATTTGAGTAGATTACTTTTGTATTTAAATTTTTCTGCGTGGTATATTTTTGCATCGAATTTTTCAATATTATGGCTGAATTTTCCATATTTTCCTCTTATTTCTACCCAAGACTTTATATTCAGAAAGGACTGTTCCTTTTTAAGTTTATATCTATATATGCAGACATGTATATATCTGAAAATTCATCTTTATTTTCTTCTAACAGCTAGTTTTTTCTTCCACATTTGTTTGAAATTTCTTTGGGAATATAGAGACAAATTAATAATTGTATCTTTTTCTAAAGAGTAAAGAAGACATTGAACACTTTTTCATAACTTAGAAAAACCTCTCTAAGATAACTAGGAATCAAACATATACAAATTACATGACATAAAATAATATACTCTAAATCATAATGAACATCAAATTAAGTTTCAAATTCTAAGATTCTTCCCTTTAAATTCATAAACTAAAAGATCATTGCCACACTATCTATTATTCTTGAATTTGTCTGGAATTTCAAACCAATGTAATAAGGTCTAAGAGAGAAATGTCTGTTATAAATTATGTGGAATATAAGTTATTTATAAATTATTTACAGAAAATACATGGACTTGAGAAAAATTGCTAAAGTAATGAGAAAATCCAGAAAGGTAACACAGCATAAGAAAACCACCCATTATGCATTTTGTCAAAACCTATAAAATTGTATGGGGCAGAGTAAACTAAAATGTAAGCTATATTCCATGGTTTGTAGCAATGCTTCAATATGTGTTCATCAATTGTGACAAATGTTCCACACTAATTAAGATGTTAATGTGAGAAAGTGAGGGAAGGCAGGGGATTTGACATATGGCAGTCTTTTCTATTTTTGATATAACATTTATGTAATCTAAAGTATTTTTAAAAGTAAAAAAATATTTAAAAAAAATTTTTCTGACAATTTCAATATAATGGATTCAATAGAGGGAGGATTCTCATTTTTAATAACATTAAACCTAAAATACAGTTAACAAGAAATGAGAATGATATTCATAAATAATATTTTAAGAATGTTTACCAAATATCTACTGGAATTTTTTTTTCTTAATGGGGTAGTAATGTTATCTTAGAAAAATGTCAACTCTTTATAAATTAATTTGCATCTTTAATAGAATCCTCATTAAAATTCCAATGACAGTTTCCTTGCATGTGGCTAGATGACTCTGAAATCATCTAGTACAATTAGGGAATGAGGTTATGAAAGAATACTAAGTGACTTTCTCTATTCAACATTTAAATATATTATAAAGATAGACAATTAAAAATAAGGACCAAAAGATTGACAGTTTCCTCACTGTAAATTTTAAAAATCAAGAAACAGATGATCATTATAAAGAATGTGATCAAAGAAATACTGGAGTATAATTACTGAGTACAAGAGTTGTATATATCAATAAAAGGGAAAATATATTAATGCAAAATAGAAGAAAACTACATATACAAGGGAAGGTATATGGGAACTCTATACTTCCTGCATGATTTTTCTGTAGGCCTACAACTGTGGCCATAAAAAATGTTTAATTAAAATTCAGGAAACAATTTCATATCATTAAGAAAATTTTGAGATAGTTTATAAAAATGAGTGATACATAAAAAGAATATGACCCTTACATATGGTAGAATCTTTTTAATTTTATGAGCATTGGATTATATTGGAGAATGCTCATTAGATTATCTTATGTGAAAAGAGGAGAGTCTTTAGTCTCCATTTCTGTTGAATTTATATCAGAAAAACTCATCTAAATCAAAATAAACAATGATTAGTCATTAGAATGGATGCTAAGTTTTTAGCCATAAGTTTGGCAAAGTCACCAGAGAATGAAACATTTACAAATGACTCAAAGGTAGAACAAAGAAAGGACATTTCAAATAATTGAAAGAGCTGCCCTTGAATTGGGGGATTTCCATTCTCACAGCATTGAACTGTAAGGCCAATTATAGTCACATTTTATTGTGGAAAGGTTTGATAGTGTTGGGGTGCTACGCAAACATTATAGCATTGGCTTCCAGGTAGCAAAATAACCACCATTTGTCACCAAGGAAAAAGAATTATTAGACAAGACGTACGGCATCATGAGCTACTAAGTTTAGGATATTGCTGTCCTGCTGGAGAATGTCAATTTGGAAAGATCATTTGGTTCTTTATCCCTCTTATCAGGGCAAACCCTTCCATCCAAAGAAACAGGAAACTAAACAGGAGTTGTAAACTCTTCCCCCCTGGGTTTTGCAGGAGAGCAAGACCTGCAGTCTCTCCTCTTTGGCCTGTTCCTGTCCATGTACCTGGTCACCTCACAGGGAATCTGCTCATCATCATGGACATCATCTCAGATTCCCACCTCCACATGCCCAGGTACTTCCTCTCTATCCTGTCCTTAAATGACATCAGTTTCAGGTCAAACATCCCAAAAATTCTGCTGAGTATCCAGAAAGAGTACAAAGTTACCACCCATACATGTTTCCCCACCCAGATATTTTTTTCTTTATATTTGGATGCCTGGACAGTTTCCTTCTGCCAGTGATGGCCTATAACCACTTCATGGCCATCTGACATCCCCTCCAATACACAGTCACCATGAATTCCCAGTTCTGTGTACTGCCAGTTGTGGTGTTCTGGTGTCTCAGTGACTTGATGGCCCTTATTGAGATATTGCCTTTCTTGAGGCTGACCTTCTGAACAAATATAGAAACCCCAAACTTTTATTGATACCTTCCCAAATTCCTGAAGATTGCCTGTTCTGAAACCCTCATCAATAACTTATTTGTTTTATATATAGCTGTTGTTAGTGGTGTTCCTCCTCTCATTGGGATTCTCATCTATTCTCAGATTGTCTCCTCTTTCTGAGAATTTCATCAGCTGGTGGTAAGTATAAAGCCTTTTCCACCTATGGATCTCACCTGACCATTTTCTCCTTGTTCTATGGCATAGACATTTGTGTATACCTGAGCTCTGAACCCTCATCATCCTCTAGGAGAAATCTGGCAGCTTCTGTGATATATGCACTGGTCTACTCCATGCTGAACTCTGTCATCTACAGCCTGAAGAACAGGGACATGAAAGGATCACTGGGAAGGCTCCTTGGCTGGGAAGTCATTATTCAGTGATGGTGCTGCTGGAGAACTGTGACAAATGCTAAAGGTACTGAGGAGTAAGAACTTGTGGTAGGTGGTAGTTTCTTAAAACTTACTCCCAAAACACAAGCAATGAAAGTAAAATGGTTAAATGGGACCAACTCAAACATAAACACATTTGTGCTTCAAATGACTTTGTTAAAATGGTGAAAAGGCAGACTACACAATGGGAGAAAATATTTGGAAGCCACATATACAATACGAGTTTTATTTCCATGCTCTGTAAAGAGGTCATACAACTCAATGAAAAAAGGTCAAACAATCGAATTTTAAAAATGGGCTAAAGACTTCTGTAGATATTTTTCCAAAGAGTGAATACAAATGGCAAAAAAACACACATGAAATAAATTTCCAATATCACTAGCTATTAGGGAAATGCAAATCAAAACTACAATGAGATATCATTTCACAGCTTATATAATGGTATTAAAAAAAAAAGAATACTACAAGTATTGGACAAGATGTTGAGAAATAGGAACACTCCTTACTCCAGAAGCTAACTATAAAATTGCCTTATGATCCAGCAATCCCACTGCTAGGTATATAATCAGAAAAATTGAAATCGGCACAAGAACAGATATATGCACACCAATGTTCATAGCAGTATTATCATTATTGTCAAAAGTTGAAAGCAACATAAGTGTCCATTAAAAGATGAATGGATACAAAAAATGTGGTATATACATGCAATGGAATTTTACTCAATTGTAAGAAGGAATGAAGTATTTATTCATGTGACAACATGGATGAAACTCAAAGACTTTATGTTGAGTGAAGTAAGCCAGTAACTAAAGGACAAATATTACATGACCTTGCCGATATGACCTAATCATATTGAGCAGACTCAAAAATGTAGAGTCTGAAAGACAGGTTAACAAGAGAGAGAAAGGGAATAGTGTTGAAATGAAGCTTGATCTGTGTGGAACCTATGATAAGGTGGAAGGGAGTGGTTTGCCAGTGAAAGACGGTGATGGTGGTACAATGTGAATAGGGCAATGTTGCTGGATTGTGAGGGTGAGCAGTGTTGGGGGAATGGGTTTGATTTTCCATGGAACTGGGGATGCTGGAGGAAGGAATATGTGAGCTCTGGGGAGGTGGAGTTCCTGGGTTGAAAATACAATTGTGGGAATGTTCTTTTGCCACTGATGTACAGTGTAAGTGGTACGGAACTATGTGGGAAAAGGTGTACCTTGGACATGCTTCTATAGAATATGAATCTGTTTGTTCATTTTGCCATAAAATATTATCTAAGTGGGTGGAGACCCATGCAGCAAACAACAAAATATTAAACTCCCATCCTGAGAACTTCTGCTGCATTTTCAAATAAAGGGGCAGGGATTTCTTGAGTACATAGGTAGTGGCTAATAAAAACAAAAAGGCTAGTACGTCAAACCCTTAATATTGATGCATATAACTATTATTCTTATTCTTGTAAAATTGAAAAATAGCCTAATAGTAACTGTGGCCTGAGAGTTATGTCCTGAAAAGCTCCTTGTTATTGAAATGTGGCCTATTTCTCTAAGCCAAACTCAGCATGTAATTTCACTTCCTTCCCCCCTGCCAATAGGGTATGACTCCCAGAATTGAGACTCCCTGGCTCCAAGTGATTAAGAAAAAGCACCAACCAGTGATGCATTTGGAAAAAGACCTTGACCAAAAGGGGGAAACATCCATTACAAAACAGTTCTTACAGTTTTGAGATTTCAAAATTGGTTGGGATATCTTTCCAGAGGTTTTACTTATGCAGGTCTCAGGAAGACCACACTGACTGCCACTGTGAAAAAAACCACAAATAGGGGTGATCCTGAGAGCTCTAGAGACACCTAGACACTAAAGCCAAGGCATGACCCCTTAAAATCAGCCTCCACTGGTGAGGGGCAATAGCAGGACACATTCACTGCCCCTCAACTGCTACCACTGTGGCTCCCACCTTTCCCTGACTGGGCCAATTCTTAGTCACCTTTCCTAGCACTGTGACTACTGTCCCACACTCACCCCCCTCTTCCACAGTCCCTGACTGTTGGTGCTGTTCTAGTGTGCCAGTGTGCTACCCTATCAGCCCATCTTACCTTGGAATATACAAGAACCTATTTCCCAGATGTACCGGAGTTAGGCTCAGTTAAAATTTCCGTACACATGATTCTTTACCCCTCTTATTTAAGCATATAATTAGCACAATACACATTAAATATATTTCTCTGAGACTTAAATCTTCAGTCTGGTCATGTGCCATTTGAGCCCAGAAACTCAGCAAAGTTGCGGCAAACAGCTACTCTCCAGTTCATTGGACTCCCTCAGGACAAATAGCAACATAATGATGATGGACAACCAACATCCCAGTAAAAAAAGAGCATCTTCAACTGCAAGTACAACAGCTTCCTCCATCTAACCATAAGATCTAAGCCACCTCCGAATGTGAGGCAGAATGAGCATCAACATCCTGAAGTTCTATAAGTAGAGAACTGAAGAAACATAAAGGGGAAATGAAGCCATAGACAAAGTAAACTTATTTAAGTTGTAGTAGTGGAAGAATATATAACATTGATATAAAGATAGTAGTTACCAGAGATTCTGAGGGGAGGAGTAGGGACTAATAGGTGGAGAATATGAGGAATTATTAGGACATAGAACCTGAGTGTAAAAGGTGAAAGATTTATGCAAGAGAAAACATCTTTGGGAGGTCCGATTCATTCAGAAATAGACAGGCGGGGGTCTCAAAAGAGCAAGGGTGGCTCCCAATAGGGGAGGACAAACCAGTGTGTCAAGACCTCTTGTTGCATGTAACTATGAATCTTGTCATTCAATGAGTCAAGCCAGGGAGTCATCATGGGCCCTGGGGGGATGGGGAGGGAGAAAGAGAATATATCAAACAGGGGGTATTTAGTGGTCAGTGAAAATGTTCGTCATTACCTTACAGTGATGGACACAGGACCTGGTACATATCAACAAAATTTATAAAAGTGCACGGTCTAAATGTAAATCATACTATAAACCATGGACAATGTTTAGTAGCTATGTTTCACTATTTGTATATCAGTTATAACAATGCTATCACTCACATATAAAAAGGAATTAATATGGGTTGAA
Source organism: Cabassous unicinctus (assembly GCA_029593785.1). NCBI lineage: Eukaryota > Metazoa > Chordata > Mammalia > Cingulata > Chlamyphoridae > Cabassous > Cabassous unicinctus. The sequence goes on along the minus strand of JAQZBX010001146.1, from coordinate 30,728 downwards.
GAAAGGGGGAGGATTTTGGGTATATGAAAGATGCTTATATTCTGTGTGTGACTTTGCTGTGACCTAAAACTTCTTTCAAAAGAAAATGAAAAATAGTGAGACAGTGGGAAATGAGAGGTGGAAGGTGCCATGGTACAGACTGGACACCAGATATTGCAGTGATAAAAGGCAAATGTCAAAAAATTAATTTTTTAATTTTATATTTTTCAATTTTAAATATTCCAATCATTTAATTTTATTTTATCTTTAGTTTTCTCTAAGTTTTCATGTATTTTATCTCTTACAATTAAACTTATCATTATTATTTCATTTTCTTATTAATTGTATTTGGCTATTATATTGGCTTCAACTTTAAAGAAGCTTTGGATCACAGAAGGGTTACAACTGGGGTGGGAAAGGATAGGTGGTGAGGAGTATCTGGGATGGGGGGGTGCGTGGGAGGAAGTTCACCTGAACATACATACAAAGAATATAAAATTGTTCAAATGTTCACAGGGCATTGTCACAGTGGGTGAAGAATCACTCAATAAATGAGAGAATACTGAATTCCCATCCTGGAGAGCTCTGCCACATTCTCTAAGGGAGCAGCAACAGTCCCCCAAGTGCAGGGGGAATGTCTGGCAAAGGAGGATGATCCACTGATGGGCCCTTGTTGCTGATGACTAGTCTTATGAGTCTTTGCTCATGAAATTGAAACTTAGCCTATTGTTATAGGGTACCTAAGGGTTGCCTCCTGAGAGCCTCCTTTATGCTCAAATGTAGCCTCTCTCTAAGCCAAACTCAGCATAAGAATGCATTACCTTCCTCCCAATGTGGAACATGACTCCCAGGGAAGAGGCTCCCTGGCACAGAGGAATTACTCCCAAGTGCCAGTTGGCAATGTGACTGGAAAAAGACCTCAAATAAAAGGGGGAAAAGATAATGACAAATTAGTTTATATGGCTAAGAGATTTCAAAGTGAGTCAGGAGGTCATCCCAGAGGTAACATTTACGCACATCTCAGTAGTACCTCATAGACTTCCCAAGTGGATATCACCCCAAATAGATGGGCTCCTGAGGGCTCTGGAGACACCCAGGTCTTCTGTCTGGGCAGATAGCTCTGGATATTGGTGCTTTGCCAGTGGGCCTTACTTTGGAATTTGTGCTCCTGACAGTGTCAGTGTTGGACTCAATATAGCTTCCCTGCACATGGTCCATCTCTCCCTTCTGTTCAAACCTATATGTGGTGCTGGAGTTTGTAGGTGTACATCCAGAGACTGGAGTCTTTGGGCTGTCCATGTGCCAGATGGCCCCAGAATCTTGGTGTAGCTGCAACTCCTACTCTAGAGCTCAATGGACTCACCCAGGACACCTGGTGGGGAGATGATGTTGGACAAAGGCCATCTCAGAGAATGGAGAGAGTCTGCAGCTACAGGCAGGATAATCCCATTCATCTTATCCATGGGATATAAACCCCTTCTCAGTTGGAGGTGGAGTGGACATCACCATCCCAGACTCCTCAGGATTGGGTGAATAGTGATGGACTAGAATGAACTTACTGGTATTCTATTATAGACATATTGTGATTCAAGCAATGGAAGAAATCACAACATTAATGTGGAGCCAGTGACCACTGGACACTCTGGGGGTAGTGAGAGGGAAAAGCAGTTCTAACACAGGGGCTTTTTTGGGACTTGGGAATTATACTGAGTGACATTGCAATGACAGATATAGGCCATTTTATATCATCATATAATACGCAGAACTGTGTGGGAAAGAGTGTGGTCTATAATGTGAACTATGGTCCATGCTTAATGACAAAGCCCCAGGATGTGTTTATCCATTGCAGGTGATGTGCCACACTAATGAAGGATATTGATGTGGGAGGTTGTGGGAGGTGTGGGGAATGGGGCATATGGGAATCCCTGTATTTTTTTTTGTAAATTTTACATAATCTAAGTACCTTTAAAAAATAAAAAATCTTAAAAAAAAAATTGAGTGTAAACCAAAATGTAAACTATAGACATGAGTTAGTAGTAATGCTTCAATATTCATTCATCAATTATAAGAAACATACCGCACAATTCTAAGATGTTATCAATAGGGTAAGATGTAGGTGGGGGAGTGGTGGGGTATATGGAAACCCTATATACTTTTGATATAACTTTTCAGTACTCTAAAACCTCTTTAAAAATACTGTTTATGTTTTTTTGTTTTAACATTACAGTCCATACCAAGAAACATGAATATATGGCACAAAGGAACAAATTATGACCCCTGATGACATTAAGGAATGGAGACAACTAATCATAGATGTTCAAACAAAACTCCTTAATAAAAGCAGTGAGATGGTGAAAGAGATTGTAGACATCAAGAAGACAGTGACACACTAGAACAACACCAACAGTCAGGGACTGTGGAGGAGGGGGAAGGTGTGGGACAGTAGTCACTGTACTAGGAAAGGTGGCCAAGAATTGGCCCAGCCAGGGTAGGGTGGGAGCCACAGTGGTGGCAGTTGGGGGGCAGTGAATATGACGTACTATTGCCCCTCACCAGTGGATGCCACAGGGATGGCCAGGACAGTGCTGCACAGCAGGGTGTGGATTGACATGTAGGTACCCTAGATCTCAGGAGTATTAACCTTTCTGAAATTTGTGAAGATGTTGAATTTTTGGCCCCTAATACCATACAATGGAATCAGACAACAGGAGGCCCTTCTGCATTTGAAAGTGCTTATCAAAGATAAAAAATGGTGCAAGCAAGTAATTCATACTCATTACTAAATAAAGCACAGTGATACAAATAGATGGAGGAATTGCAGGAGGTGCTACAGAGAAGAAATGGAGCAGTGTGCGTAATCATGGAATCTCCTTGCTAACCATCACCACCTGTTGTCCTGGATAAATGAGGGATTGAGTCAAGGGAGAAGGAAAAGAGGTCAACATTAAGCTAAAGCAGTGAATCGTGCTGTTAAAAATTCTCCTTGCCATCTTTATACTCATCAAAGATTTCCTGATTGATAATTTAGATACATCAGCTCCCAACCAGGAGGATCAGAGGGCTTTTCAACAAAGTCTGGCCAGCTTGCAAGTTGAGCTGAAGCCCAAGATGAATCACACCTGGCAGTCTCCTTGGAAGATTGCAGCCCAGTAGGTGGTTCCCTGGGAAGTGTACCCTCAGGAGACAAAAGAGCTGCAGGCAATCATGCATGCCATGGCCACCAAGAGAATCATTAAAATGGATGTACGTTATAAGGGGACCCAAATGAATGTCTTACTAATACTTAAAGGAGATCAGGAAGTTATCTTAAAACCTAATCAGCATAGCTGAAATAATGTTGTCGAAGGGGAAGCACTTGGCAGTTACGATAGGCTCAAGGCAGAAGTAGCAGCCTTTCATTTGGATAGGATTCTGGTTTTCTGCCATGCCATCTTGGTGGTTGGCAGATTTGTAAACCTGCAGTCAGAGATTAAGCCTGTTGCCAGAGAGCAGCTTCTGAGCAGCTTCCTAATGTAGGAAACAATAGTTGCTTCTATGGAAGTGTTATTACTGTGGAGAAACACACTCAGTTTCTTTTGATGAAGACACAGTGGAAGGATCTGTCACACTCTGGCTCACAGATATGTGGCCACTGCAGAAACACTAACAACCAGGGGGCAGAATTTATTAATACGGCAAATTGGCCAGGTGAGAGTTAGGTGATGCTAGGAAGAAAATGTCCCCTTAGGACACTGGCCCATGCTGTCTGCACATCATGGACACAGATGTCTTTGATAACCTGGTTGGCAATGCTTACTACAATCACTATGAGATCTTTCAAGATGATGAAGACTGCTAGTATGCTTATATTTCTTGATAATGCCAAAAGCTTAGGGAACCCATCACTCAATGAGAGAAGCATTCTTGCCCCCCCATCAATCTGTCTATCTATCTATCTATCTATCTATCTATCTATCTATCTATCTATCTATCTATCAGTCTTGTATCTTTCAGGTTTCAAAATGAATGATAAAACTACCTGAAGAATGGTGTGCTGAATCTGCCTTAAAGTCTGCCTTGGCCCATGACCCCATCACCCCAGTCCTCTCTGGACCTCACTTGGACCCTGTGGACATGTGGCTGCTGAACATCCTGGCCACTGTGAAGCAGTGCACTGACCAGTTTGGGCATACTCTGTGCTGGTGGTAGACAGGATGCCTCTCTCCCACTTGTAATTCTCAACACAATATATGTGAACCTCTTTTTACAAAGATAGAAAATTAGCACAATCAATTATAAATGGTATCATATGGAAGGTAAATGGCCAGCATCTGGTTTTGGTAACAGGGGACAGAGTGGCCTAGGATGTCTTTGGTGTTTTCTAAAGCAGAAAATAAAGCAAAGATTACAGACTGCAGAGTTGTTCCTGCTGAATCATCTTCTGACCTCCTTGGTTTTGTGTGCCCTTTCTAGCAATTGGCATCATAGTGTTAATTTCTCATGCCAAAGAACAAACAGAGAAAGGACATGAGATAGATTAATGTTGGCATTGATTCTGGAATACATGTTTTAAGTTAAATCTTACATTACTTTCTCCACATGTCTGGATTATCTGAAAACACTTCACTATCTCATAAGTCCTTTTTTCACCAGGACTAATCAAATTGATAAGTTTACTGCTTCTTAAGGAGTGGTGGCAAATTAAAACTTGCATTCTCTTGAAACAAAATAGCACTCACTGTTGGAGGTAATATGTTCTTAAGATAAAGTTTGAGAAGGAAGCAAAAGCAGAGAAGGTGTCAGAGGTATCAGCTATTGGGTAGTGGTGCTTTTGATGATTCAAGAAGAAAGAAAAGAAGAAAGAGATCCCTTGGTAAAACCAGAATTGAGAAGATGTTTTAACAGTATACTGAGCTCATTAGTGACAACAGATCACCCTGAATTTAGGTTCTTCAGGTGTGTAAAAAGCAAAGATGATTGTGTACATAAGTAAAATCTGTGTTCTCATTGTTGTGTAAAAATTAACCAAATTATGTCTAAAGAAAATATTGTACTACCCAAGCATGATTATCTTTTGGAGACTTTTTTTTTTCCTTTTGCCCAAAGCAGACCAATCCTTTCTTAATTAACAAAGCAAGCTGAAATTATACCTTGAATAAGAGTAATGTTGCCTGACTTCTCTGCCATCTTCATTTCTCTTGTGAACTGAATTTCCACCTCTGCTTTTAAGGTGTTTGGACACTGAAGTTGCTGCTCTGAAGAGATTGGCAACCCTTCCTGTTTCTTTCTTATGAGTAAAGCCAGCTCATACCTGCAAATGAGAGTGAACATCCTGTTGATAGCTTGACCTAGGATTTGGAAAATTAGAAAGGCTGGAAGCCAAATTTTAAGCCTTCAGCACCTGAAAATTAAGGAAGTTTCCATGAGGATTCTTAAGATTTTGATATATATCAAACTCTAATTTCATTATTTAGTCGATAGTGACATTCTGAACCCATGATGTAGTACTACCCTTCAATCTCTGAGCTCTCTCCCATTTTAGGTTGCTAAAACATAGGCTTATTTTTGTGTTCTGGCAAAGTCATTTGATATGTAAGTCGTTGTAATAAAATATAGGACAAAATTACATGCCTGGTGTTCCCACTCAAAGTGCTCAAAGTTATGTGTCTGGGTACACTTCCAGTTATGCACTTCTGTCCACCAGAGACTAATATTTAAATAGTGTTGTTGAACAGCTTCCATGTTGGTCATTGCAGACCTGTTTGGGGCAATGACACTTTTTTAAAAACAGACTTAGGATTTAAGCCCCAGCCTTCTCCTAATGAAAGATAATGGAGTGTGGCAGTTTGGGATTATTTATGAATTCCAAAATGAGAAAGATTGTTTTTGTAAACTAATCTATTCCTCTGGAGGCATTGCTCCTCATTAGTAAACCCAGTTTTCACTCAGAGGTAATATGTCAAGTAAAATTTAAATTTAAGATTGAAAGAAAGGAATTCAGGAACATCCACTGCATATTACTTTGGGAAAGATGAAGTCTATAGATGGAAATTTTTCAGTGTCATCTGAAGATGACATGTCCTTCTCATGAAATCCATCTTCCTTTTATTTAAAAAAGGGAGTGGAGAAGGTCATTTGGCATCCCTTTCCCATCCATCATATTATTTCAGCCTCCCTCCTTTATCTTGTTTGACCAGTAAATGATGACACCTGAAAAAATGTGAAAAGCTTCTGTAAGGGAGCTATCTCATATAAGATAGAGATTCTGTGATTTTGAGCTTCAGGAAATATTAGTAAAGGTGTGTGTGTATTTGTTATTTTAGCAAGAAATTTATTTTGACACAAGGACACATTGGCATGTTGTTGAAGGACATGAAGCTAGTAAAAGGCTCTCTTCTCAGTCTCTGAGCCTGGGTACTGAGTGGCATGAAGACCATTCATTCAGGATCACCAACTGAGAAACTCTGGGTGCCAGTTCCCACTGGACACATTAGTGTGCCATACAGACCTGACTTCCTGAAGCTTACTGTACACAGGAAGGCCTGTTTTTCTCACTTTGATTCCTCAAGGCTGGGTGGTAAATAGGAAGGGGATGGGTACTATACTACCAAGATTTCTAAGGAACCAAACCAAAAGTGTGGAAAATACTGGGGAAAGTTTAACTGGGAAGCTAATTTATTTGCTTATAAGGGAGGTGGAGGAACCATTTCTCTCTGTTTTCTTCTGTCAAGGATTTATTCTCAGGGTGTACAAGAAATAGACATTGTACTTGGAAAGACACCAAATATGAGAGGTACAAACCTAAATGCCTAATATGTTCAATGGGTTTTCTTTCTGGAGAAAACACTACAAAATAAATGATAAAAGATTTTTTTCCTCCCGAGCTGGCACCCTCATCTGTTTGCACATTGCTCATTGGTTCTCTCATTTTTTTTTTTTTCTTTTTGCTCATTGTCTGATCATTGTATTTACTCATTGCCTACTCATTGTTTTTGCTACTTGTCTGCTTGTAGGTGGTTTTTGTTTTTAGATTAAAAATTTTTTTTTTATTTTTTATTTTATTTTTTTATTTTTAAAAGATATTTATATTACATAAATGTTACCCAAAAGATACAGGAATTCCCACATGTCCCACTCACCACATCTCCCAAACCCTCCCACATGAACATCCTTCATTAGTTTGGCACATGCATTGCAATGGATAAACACATCCAAGGGCTTTGCCATTAAGCATGGACCATAGTTCACATTGTAGTCTATAGTCTCTCCCACAGAGTTGTTCAGGTTGTGTGATGATATAAAATGATCTATATCTGTCATTGCAATGTCAGTCAGGATGAATCCCAAGTCCTGAAAAAGCCCCCATATTACAACTCTTTTTCCCTCTCCCTGCCCCCAGAGCTCCCATTGGCCACTGGATCTACAACAATGCTATAATTTCTTCAATTGCTATAATCACTTTATGTCCATAGTAGAATACCAGTAAATCCACCCTCATCCATAGTTCTTCCCCCAATCCCGAGGATTCTGGGATGGTGATGTCCACTCCACCTCCAGTTGAGAGGGGGATTATATCCCATTGGGAAGATGGAAGGAATTATCTTGCCTGCAGCTGCAGACTCTCTCCCTTCCTTGGGACAGCCATTGACCATCATCATCTCCCCGCCAGTTTTCCTGGATGAGTCCAATGAGCTGTAGAGTAAGAGATGGTGCTCCATCGAAGTTTGGGCCCAGCTGGCACATAGACAGCCCAAAGAATCAAGTCTCTGGATGTATACCTACAAACTCCAGCACCAAGTATATGTTTGAATAGAAGAAACAGATGAGCCATGTGCAGGGAAGCTATAGTTGAGTCCAACTTTATCACTCTCAGTAGCACAAACTCCAAAGTTGGACCCATTGGAAAGGCACCAAACTCTTGGAGCTATGCACCCTGACATAGGTACTGGGTGTCTCCAGAGCCCTCAGGAGACCTACATTTGTGGTGATATCAACTTTGGAATTCTATGAAATCCTACTGAGGTGTGCGTGTCATCTTTAGGATGACCTCCTGACTCATTTTGAAGTCTCTCAGCCATATAAACTCATATGTCTTTACTTTTTCCACCTTTTATTCAAAGTCTTTTTCCAGTCACATTGCAAGTTGGCACTTGATAGCAATCCCTCTGTGTCAGGGAGGCTCATCCCCAGGACTCATGTCCCATGCTGGGAGGAAGGTAATGCTTTCATATGCTGAGGTTGGCTTAAGAGAGTCCACATTTGAGCAACAAGGAGGTTCTCAGGAGGCAACTCTTAGGCACCCCATAGCAATAGGCTAAGTTTCAATTTCAAGAGCAAAGATTCATAAGGCTAGTCATCAATATCAAAAGCCCATCAGTGGATCAACCTCCTTCACCATTCCCTGCCACTGCACTTGGGGGACTATTGCTGCTCCCTTAGAGAATGTGGCAGAGCTCTCTAGGATAAGAATTCAGTATTCTCTCATTTATTGAGTGATTCTCCACCCACCCTGACAATGCCCGGTGAACATTTGAACATTTTTATAAACCTTATAATTATGCTCATTTGAACTTACTCCCATGCCTCACCCATCCCTGACACCCCTACCAATGATCCTCCCCTGCCCCTGTTGTAACCCTTCTTCAAAGCTTCTTCAAAGATGAAGCCATTACAGTAGCTGAATACAATTAATAGGAATATGAAATAATAATGATAAATTTAAGTATAAGAGATAAAATACATAAAAATTAAAATAATAATAATAATTAAATTAAATTAAAAGATTATGACATTGAAAAATGAAAAATATATTAAAAATTTTTTTGACCTTTTGCCTTTCATCACTGCAATATTTGGTGTCCAGTCTGTCCCATGGCACCTTCCCCCTCTCACTTCCCAGTGTCTCACTATTTTTCATTTTGTTTTCAAAGAAGTTTTAGGTCACAGCAAAGTCAGCCACAGAATACAAGAGACTCCTATAATGAACAACTTCCCCTTTCCTCCCCCCCATTATTATATTTTTATATACATATGGCAACATTGTTATAACTGATATACAAATAGTGAAACATAGCTACTAAACATTGTCAATGGTTTACACTATGATTTACATTTTAGACCATACACTTTTATAAATTTTTATAATATTTACCATGTCCTGTGTGCATCAATGTATGTTAATGAAGGACAATTCTATCGACCACTAAATACCCCCTGTTTGATCTATTATATTCCTTCCACCCCATCCCCCGGTGTCTCATGACGACCCCCTGGCTTGACTTGTTGGATGACAAGATTCATAGTTACATGTAAAAAGAGTTCTTGACAAACTGGTTTGTCCTCCCTTATTAGGAACCGCCCTTGCTCTTGAGCGATTCCCACCTGTCTATTTCTAAACAAATCGGTCCTCCCAAAGATGGTAATCCATCTCTTTCCCGCTTATTATGTGGGTCTCCACCCACTAATACAGCACATTATGACAGAATGAACACTCACAAACTCCCTAGAAGCCTGCTCTAGGTGTGCCCTATCCGAAATGCTCCCCCAAACAACCCTCTAAACCAGGGACCTTTCCTTGTCATTTTGCCATAAAAGCATTCCCACCTCTGTAATTTCAACTCTAACCCACAAATCCCCAGTGTTCACCTCGCCCCTCTCCCAACCCGCTGGCCAGTATCCTGGACCTTCTAACCCACCCTTCCCAATTTACCCACTTGTTAACCCTGCACCACCCAACCCAATTATATCACTACCCTCCTGTCGTATCCCTTCAATAGACAACTACACTCTATCACTTTACCATAGATTACATCCATATGGGTGATGGCTCACAAACTTCTCTTCACTTTCTATTTCTTGTAAACCTATCTTACAGACAATAGCTCTCTAAGACTGCTCAATTTCCTTAATTCATATCAGTGAGGTCATGTACTGCTCATCCTTCAATGCCTGGCTTGTTTCACTCACCATAAGGTCTTCAAGATTCATCCATGTTATCCATATAGTAAAATACTAATATGTTGAGGTGATTCTCACTTCATACTCTTAAAAAATTCCTCATTCAATATTCTGAAGTTGTGAAGGTCACTTCACAATCCTACATTGAATTATTACTTATTTTCAATCATAACACTTTTTCAATATTCTGGATTATTTGCTGAATTGATAAACATAAATTGCATTATTTTGAAATATGAGTTTTCTCATGTGAAATCCAGCTGAAAGTTTACAATTTGACCTTCAGAATGGTTGTTTCCTCATTGGAAGACTATTAAAGTTACTAGGAAATGCATGCTAACTGAACAAATTCTTTCATTTATGACTTGAAGATTGTTTCAAATAATGTGAATTCCTACATGCCCTAAAATGTTGCTGTATGAATAAATGATTTCATGTGACATTCATTGAATAACATTTCCAGCATGAGATAGCTGACACTCCTCTTAAGGGTCTTGTCCCTATAAAAATATTTTCATGATTAGTTTTTTGTTTGTTTAAGTGGTTATTCCTATAGTGAATTTTTTTGCACACCATGGTTGGTCCTTAAGTAAATTGTTTTACATATTGATTACAAAGTGATGTTTCTGCTGTTGTGTTCCATCATTTCATTTAAAGTATAACATACATTCAGTTATTCCCAAATTGAGTTTAAATATAGAATTTTTTCACATCACTTTCTATTTTATTTATAATTTAGAGTAATAGATGAAGACACTGCTACATTTATTGTTAGTTTAGTGATATCATCAAACCATCAGCAAATAGCTTTGCTACAAATATGACATTTTATTTTTCTGTTTATTATGAATTTAGATAAAATGAAGAATTAAGGATGATGAAAAGCTTTTCCATGTTGGTTATAAACATAGTGTTTCTTTGGTGTGTGCGTTCTGTTGTAAGTTAAAGGTTAATTTTATGGTTGTAAAGCTCTTCTATATGCTAAATGATGTTACTGACAGCTGTCATGTATTAGTTCGGAACATTGCCTGATAGTTTTCCAGTATACATGATTTTTTTTTCAATTTGAATTCTTTTATGTTGTGTAAGCTTACAAAAGTTAATTTAAAGTTTTTCCATTCATATGAAAACATTTATATGGATTCTTTCTTAGATGTCATCTAAGGCCAGATTAAAAGCTTTCCGAAATAGACAACATTCATGTGTATTCTCCTCATTGTGAATTCTCTCATGTTGCTAAAGGCTTGTGAAAGCCAACCCAAAAAGAAGACATTCACAGGATTTCATTTGAGTGTGAGATACTCTCATGTTTACTAATGTCAGAATAATGGGTGAAGGTTTTCCCAAAGAGATACAAATCCTACAGCTTTTATCCAGTGTGAATTTTCTCATGGACTTTAAGATAAGAACATTTACTGTAAGATATCCCACATAGATGGCATTTTTAGTGTTTCTCTCCAGTGTGAGTCCTCACATGTTGTCAAAGAACAGAACTTAAGGCAAAGGCTATCCAATGTAAATGACATTCATAGGGTTTCTCTCCAGTATGAGTTCCATGAGGTTGTCTAAGGGCTGAAAATTGTTTGTAGCCTTTCTCACACTTATGACATTCATATGAGTTGTTTCATGTTGCCTAAGGAAACACAGAGGAAGACTGTTTTCTGCTGAGATATTGGCAATGCAATCTATGATGTCAGTGACCCTTAAAAAATAGCTAGAGAGTTCCCCCAAGAAGAATGGGCTCGCCTGCACCCATCCCCAAGAATACTGATCAGAGATGTCATGGCAGAGATCATCGAGCATCTAGATTCAGTGGGATTTCTGGTCTTCAAATCAGATGTGCTTTCCAAATTGCAGCAAGAAGAACTGTGGAGAGAAGGAAGAGGTTTTCTTAATGACTGGAGTTCAGGCAGGCAAAATGGCCATTAAAAACAAGAAATGGTAACCATACAAAATATCTGCAGAGAAAATGCATTTTCCATCATGTCACTGAGATCTCACAGTCAAAAGAATCCCTTAAAATGTAATGATTAACAAGAAGGCTTCACACACAAATCAACAGTTTTTCAAAATGTTTCAACTCTGAAGGAAAAGAAATCCATTTTCAGCAAATTATTTGGTAAGGTCTCATTGCCTTGTCATCTTTTACTCACCATAAGCAAGTTCATACTAGAAGTAAATCAGATGAGTATCATGTAAGTGGTAAAGCCTTTATGAAACCCTATGCCCTTAAATGATTCAATTATCTGACATTGAAAAAAATACCCTATGAAAATCATATATGTGGTAAAGACTTCAATCAATCTTCAGGCCTTAGGGAACATGAGATTGTTCACAATGGAGAGAAACACTATGAATTTCTTCTATGTTGGAAAGCCTTTACCTTTTCTACTGGCCTTAGACAATAAGAAAGGATTCACAATGGAGGGAAACCCTACAAATGTTATCTATGTGGGAAAGCCTTCCCCACTGTGGTGATCTTAGAAAACACTTAAGTGAAACCCTTTGAATGCAATCTATGTGAGATAATTTACCAGAGAAATTCTCAACTTAAAAGGCATGAGAGGACTCACATTGGTGATTGTGTATTTTATAGAAAAGCCTTCAATCATTGGCCCCACTCTAGACAACATGAGAGTATTCACATTGGAGAGAAACCCAAGAATGCCTTTTATGTGAGAATGCCTTCAATCATTTTGATGATGTCTTGATAAAGATGTTTTCATAACTTCAGAACTGTAAGCTTTTACCCTAATAAATGTCCCTTTATAAATGCCAACCCATTTCTTGTACTTTCAATTGGCATCTGAATGGCCAACTAAGAAAATAGTCTTACTTAAAATACACAGATTCAGAGAACTTTGGAGAACTGAGGCAATCACTATACACTGTATACCCCAAGTATAGGTTTCAATTCAATAAATTTTTATTGGGATTCTCCCCAGTCCAGCTTTGAAGGATAAATTCTTCCACCTTTGTACTCAGTAACTGAATGAATTTCTTGGGGGACTAAGTGAGAGTTAAACTGCATAATTAATGGAGCATCAATGGAAATTTTATTAAAGAATATCAAGGCTCCCCCACATATTAATATTCATTCTCTTCCTCTCACCTCTAGTGCACCACTCCTACACTAAATAGAAATAAATATTCATCACCAGATACTTCACAGAGTCCAGGTACATCTCAACTGGATCACTGATTAACAAGGATGGGGAACATTTACATTGCTGATGCTATGTTTATGTCCTAGAGGAGTCCAGTAAGTAAGTAATTTTGGTAAGATTATCGACTTATAACTTTTATTTTGTTTATTATGTTAGATGAATGGTGGATGAGAATGGGAAGTAAAATGTAAATAATGAGCTCAGCCTCTCAGTTCCTGAATGGAGCACTTAGGGAGGAATTGGTTTATCCCTTTTTGTGGAGCTGGTTGGAAAAAATAATGTAAAAGACAGGTAGCAGTAGAAATGGAAGTGGCTAAAAAACTTTAGGATGACTGGTTTAAGCCTTTATATTCTCACTTTATACAAGAAAGGAACCTTTTGCACTGAGTAAGGGATGGCACATATTTTGTAATTACCTTAGGAGTGTTAATCCTGACATGTTTCTCCTTCATCAGAGCAGAATGGAATGTGCTAAATGTAATTTGAAATACATGACTACGTTCTGTGTTATCAGGACCTGCAACACCTTGTTTGCTCCTATTTCATACGCTTAACGACCATCCCTTTTTATTGTACAGAAAGAGGTATTTTGGTTACTAGGTTATCATGTGATTTTTCCTGTTTTATTGATATAATGTGTTATATTGATTGGTTTCCTCATATTAAACCATTCTTACATTCCTGTTGTAAATTTCATTAGGTCACAGGGTTAATCTTTTTTACAAGCACTTGGATTCATTTGGATAATATTTTGTTCTCTTTCACGAAGAATTCTTGTAAATTACTTTTATTTCTTGTGATGCATTTACCTGGCTTTGTATCATAATTCTTACTCAAAGCATGAGTTAGGAAGTGTTTCCTTCTCTTTAATTTTTTGGAAGAATTTGAGGGGAATTGAGTTAATTCTTCTTTGAATGTTTGCTAGTATTGACCAGTAAAATCATGTGGTGTTGAACTTCTATTTATAGGGATGCTTTTGAATAGTGATTTAATCTCTGCACTTGTTATTGGTCTTTTGAGATTTCTCCTTGAATCAATAGTGGTAATTTGCATGTTTCTAAGATTTTTCCCTTTTATTCTAGGTTTTTAAATTTGTAGGTATAAAATGGTTATAATATTCTCTTATAATTATTTTTATTTCTTTAAGGATATTTGTTATGTCCCTGCTTTCCTTTCTTCTCCTTATTTACATCTTTTTATTCCTTTGGCAGTCTAGCTAAAAGTCTGTCCATTTCATTGATATTCACATAGAATCAACTTTTGATGTCATTGATTCTCTTTGGTTTTTTAAATAAATATCTAATTTGGATTTCATTTTTCTTTTCTCTGAATTGTATTATTTCTTTATTTTTGAAAAATTTGGTTTAATTGGCTATTCTTTACCTAGATCCTGAAGGTGTGAAATTCAAATATAGTTTTGAGATCTTTCTTCTTTTCTAATATGATTACAGCTCCCACATTTCCACAGAACTGCTTAGGCTGCATCCCATGTTTAGGTATGTAGGATTTTAATTTTCATTTGTCTACATTTTCTATTTTCCTTTGTGATTTCTTCTGTAAGCCATGTGTATTTAAATATGCATCAATTAATTAATAAATATTTTAATTGACTATTTTTCCTTTTTTGACCCTCATATTCTTCATAACTGCTTATTTTTTAATTTCTTGTATCTTTTATGGTTCACCATATTTAATCCCTTAGCATTTCTTATTGTGTATATTTTAAGATGATTTCTTTGTGGTTATCTTGGTTATGCATTGAACATCTTACAAATATGTCAAATCAAATTGGAAATTTTGAGTTGTATATATGTTACCTTAATTTTGACTATAAAAATATAGTTTAAATTTTTACTGTTAATAAATATCACATGCACAAATTATGTCCCTGTACTCCTCATAACCCCTTATTCTCTTGTTGTGCCATGAATTACACGTTTAATTCAGGGCACTGTGTGCCTAAGAATATAGGTTAAAATTATTTTTATAAATTTAATTTTAAATCATATTAGAAAAAAAGTGGATTTACAAACCAAAAATATTAACCCATGTAGTTAACTTTACTAGGGAGATTTATTTCCTCATATTGCTTTAAGTTACTGCCTAGTATCATTTACTTTAAATCTGAATGACTCTTTTAAGAAATTTTCTGGGGATGATCCACTCACAATAAACTCCCTCAGCTTTTATTTATCTAAGAATGTATTAAATTCACTTTCATTTGTGAAGGACAGTTTGGCCAGATATTTATTTCTGGATTGAAAGTTTTTCCCCCTTCTTACCCTCTCAATTTGTCATTCCACTGTTTTCTGGAATCCATGATTTCTCCTGGGAATTAGCATTCAATATTCCTTAGGATCCCTTGCACATGATTAGTAACCCTCTCCTTCAGCTTTCATGATTCTCTTATTATTTCTGGCTTTCAACTGCTTTAGTACTATCAAACAATGTGGTTGTTTGTAAGTAAGTTACATTTGGAATTCCTTGAGTTTTGTGGGAGTGCATATCAATAACTTTCAGCAAACTGGGGAAACTTGTCCATTATATATAAACATACTTTTCTTGACATTTATCCCATTCTTCTACTTCTGGGACTCTCATAATGTTTGTATTTGTTCACTTCATGATGGCCTAGAGGTTTTCTTCTTCACTTTTATTCAATTGTTGTTGTTTTTTCTCTCCAGATTGAATAATTACAATTGTCCTATATTCAAGTTAGCTGATTCATTTTTCTGCCTGCTCAAATCTGCTGTTGATCTTATATAGGGACATTTTTTCAATTTATTCTACTTTGCAAATCCAAAATTTTATTTGGTTTCTCTTTATAACTTCTATTTTTATTAATATTATCATTTTCATAGGTCTCTCCCTCAATTTATTGCAGTGGATATTTCAGGTTTTCCTTTCTTAATATTGAACTAGTATTTCCAAGGATATGTTTCTTCAGGGATGGTTTCTATTCTTTTATTTTATTTCATTGAATTGTTAATTTCTTTTGTTTCTGTATGTACTTTGTAATTTTTTGCTGAAATCAAGACATTTTAATATTTTATTGTGTTAATTTTGCCATCAGATTTCTCTCCCATCCCTCAGGAGTTTCGGGTTGTTGTTGTTATTGAGGGCTGTAGTAAGCTATTTGTTTAGGAAATTTCCAATACTAGTGTTTTCACTGAGATTCCCTTGAACATTCACAGCTAAAATTAAGAATAATAAAAATATCTGTTCCAGTCTTTGCAATTGACTATGTTGGATCTCTTCTCAGCACTTAGGCAGAACTTCCCTAAGCTTAGTGATCAGCCTAAGGTGAAAGCTTAGGTTTTTCAGATTTTTTAAAGTTTTATTGAAGTAGATCTTTCATACATGAACATACAAAAGCAATGAATGTATAGTAAAAGTTGTTTACTTAAAAAACTAACATGCATAACATCATACAGGTGTCCCATACATCACATCTTGGTGAAAGTCAATTGTTGACACATAGAATACAGCTATAGTAACTCAGGAGATTAATTTTAGAGTGTTACCTTTAGGAGGATGGAAAATTCAGGTGAGCCAGTTTTTACAGGGAAATTTAGAAAACTATGCATATTCATGTGCAAAAGATCTGAATGTGCATGGTTTCCTAAATTACTATGGTATCAGCTTTATCTTTCTGTATTTCCACAGCCATACCTGCTGATTCTCTGCCCAAGGAAGATACAGAATAAGAAATGCAGGTATGAGAGCTTTAGATCATTCTAATATGGCTAGCAAGCACAGAAAGCATGGAAGGAGGGTTGTAAAAGGCACACGGCTTCCATAACATTTTTAAATTGTTCTTTTACTAGATTCAGTGTCCATTTTGTTACTGTAACCCTTAGCTGCAAAGTGTTTGTAAAACATTGGTTCTGACTATTTCTGCTTCATTTTTATGTTTTTTGGTGAGATGGCATTTTAGAACTGCTATCCTGCTGGTGTTAGCCCTCGACAATGATTATTTTTGTCACCTTCATAATATGATAGCTATTTTACTGGATTTATGTGTTATTATTCTACTGAACTGGTATATTTATTTATACTTAAGTGAAAATGAACAATATGTGGCTAAACACAGATTAGAGATAGTGTAAATACATAGATTGTTCATTCACCTGTCCTTTAATATCTATGATGAAATTTAGTTAAAGTGTATATATTTTTGTTTAGAAGAATACGAGTCACACTTATACAGAGCAATAATGGGTTTTAAGCAGAAATTGGAAAAAATCAATTAAATAATATGGAAATGCAACAGATTCTTACACCTCAATGAATAAATCTTCCTATATATGGATAGAAAATTTCATACATTAATAAGTAGATGTAAATTACAATAAAAATCTTTTCTAGAGTAACCAAATATCTGATTGGAACTTGTGCTACATCATAATTAAGATCATCTCTGACTCTAAGGCAACATCAAGTCATTTTATTTATTCACATAATTTCACTCTTTAGACTCCTTCTGACAGACATGCATTTGATAAACATAATTACCCTACTAACATCTGCAACAGACTATGGCAAACTCTTTGGGCACCAATCCAATAGAAGAATAAGATTCTAATAAGGAGAAACAACAAGATGTCTAGCTGTAAAGTACAGTAGTAACTAAGGTCGACATGATCGGAAAGTGTATTTAAGTTAGTGATCTAGAAATGAATCAAAGTTGCAAAGAAGAAAATTGCTTTCTCAGAATTTATCTACACAATACAAATAAATAATAGGTCTTAGATGCCTGGTGAACTTTTTCCCATAGGAATTATTCAGATCAGAGCTGTCTTTCAGTAAAACAGAGGTAAATTACCTAGAACAATATATGTCATTTGAGAAACATATTCTTTAAGAAACCTACGTCATAACACACAGTGAAAAATATGGGAACTTACAAAGAGTTTCAGAATCAAGTTTGAGAAATCAGAAAATGGACTAAGGGGGAAATTGTGGATACCAAAGGGAAAGTGGAAAGCTTAATAAAGGGATTGTTTGAAATAACAAATTTCAAACTTCAGGAAATAAATAGACACAGTCAGAGAATAGTTAATACTCAGAAAAAAGAATCTCAACTTTTGGCTCTAATGCTTTCAGTTCTGAAGTCTGGTGCCCTTTTTCAGATACAGGAAAAATGACCTTTTCATGGCTTCCTCCCCAAGGAAATTTTTCAGGGTTCCCTTTACGTCCTTATTCCTTGTGATGGTTAGGATGATCTGTCAACTTGGCCAAGTTATTGTGCCCAGTTGTTTGGTCAAGCAAGCACTGAGCTAATTTTAATACCAGGGAATTTATGGGCTTTAGTCATCAGCAAGTTTACTTCATAGATGGCTGATTGCATCTACATAAACCAGGGAGATTGCCATCAGCAATAACTGACATTTTAGCCATTCAATTGAATGCCTTAAAAGGGGAAGTGATTTCTTCATTCAGAGAGAATTTCCTTGCTCATCTTTGGACAGCCAACATGTCCCAGAAATTCACCAAGAACTTTCACTGGAATTTCTTCTAGCCTCTGGTTTGCAGCATGCCTGTGGAACCTGGACTTGTGCATCTCCATGGACATGTGAAAGATTCTTATAAACTCTCATACTCTTTAAAGATATCTCCTGTTGATTCTGTTGCCATGTACCTTCACTGTCCTGCCTCAGGGGTATATCAACTCTCCAGCCCAATGTCATAATCTTGTCTACAGGAAACTTGATGGCTACTCCCTCCCACAAGATATCACACTGGTCCATTATATTAATGATATCATGTTGATAGGACCAAGTTAGCAAGAAATAGCAAAGACTCTAGAATTATTGGTAAGTCATTTGAGTGAGAGATGATGGAAGATAAAGCCAGCAAAAACACAGCCATCATTTACATCAGAGAAATTTCTATGAGTCCAGTGGTGTGGGGCATGTGGAGATAACCCTTCTAAATTGAAGGATAAGCTGCTGCATCTGGCCCCTCCTATGACCAAAATAGAGGCATAATGCTTTATTGGTCTCTTCAGATTTTGGAAACAACACATTCCTCATCTGGGTGTGCTATTCTGGCCCATTTACCAAATGACCAGAAAAGCTGCTAGTTTTGATAGCAGATGAGAGCAAGAGGAAGTCCTGCAACAGGTCCAGGCTGCTGTGCAAGCTGCATTACCACTTGGACTATATGATCCTGCAGATCCAATGTTGCTGTAAGTTTCAGTGGCAAATAGAGATGCTTTATGAAGCCTTTGGGAGATCCCTATGGGAGAATCACAACACATATCTTTAGGATTTTTGAGCAAAACCCCACCATCTTCTGAAGATAACTACTCTCCTTTTAAGAAACAGTTTTTAGCCTGACCCTGGCCCTTAGTAAAGACTGAATGCTTAACCTTTGACCATCAGGTTACCATGAAACCTGAGTTGCCTATCATGAAATGGGTATTGTCTGACCCACCAAACCATACATTTAGGTGTGCACAGCAGCACTCCATAATAAAGTAGACGTGGTATATATGAGATATGGCTCTAGTGGGTCCTGTAGTAACAAGTAACTTACATGAGGAAGTAGCCCAAATGTCCATCATCACCACCCCTGCTATGTTACCTTATATTTCCCAGCCCACAGCTTTGGTCTCTAGGGGGATTCCATTACAATCAGTTGACTGAGGAAGAGAAAACTTGGGCATGGACAAAAGGGTTCTGCATAATATGCAGATACCACCTCAAACAGGACAGCTGCAGCACTGCAGCCCTTTTCTGGTACATACATGAAGGACAGTGGTGAGGGCAAATCCTACAGGTGGGCAGAACTTTGAGCAGTGCACCTGCTTGTTCATTTTGCTTGGAAGAAGAAATGGCCAGAGGTGCATTTGTACACTGATTCATGGGCTGTTGCCAATGGTTTGGCTGGATGGTCAGGGACTTGGAAGGAACATGATTGGAAAATTGGTGACAAAGAGGTCTGGGGAAAAGGTATGTGGATAGACCTTTCTGAGTGGGTAAAAACATGAAAATATTTGTTCCCCATGTGAATTTTCACCAGAAGGTGACTTCAGCAGAAGAAGATTTTAATAATCAAGTGGGTAAGATGACCCATTCTGTGGCTAATGCTCAGCTTCTTTATGACACTGGCAGAGGTGATTGATCCTGAATATAAGGGGAAATAGGGCTGCATCTATATAATGAGGGAAAATAACAGTTTTCCGGGAACACAAGAGATCCCCCAGTATGTCTCCTAGTACTGCCATGCCCTGTGATTAATGTCAATGGAAAATTGCAGCAACCCATTTCAAGTAGGACTATTAATGGCCCAGAATCTTCAGGAATGAAAGTTTGGGTCACCCCACCAAGGAAAGAACCATGGCGAACTGAAGTGCTTGCTGAGGTTAATGGATACATGGAATGGGTAGTGGAAGAAGATAGTGATTAATATGAAGTTCAACCACATGACCAGTTACAGAAATGAAGACTATAATAGCCATGAAACTTTCTTTATTGTTTCATTATGAATATGATAGTATATGTACACAAAATGAATTTTCTTCCCCAACCTTTTTCCTTATCATATGATAAATTGTATTAATTTCATGTCATAATATTTAAGCATGTCATGTTTAAGAGTGAATATTACCTGAGGACTTGCACACTATTCTGTAGGGATTCAATGCATTTTCAGTTGTGTGCAGGAGAGTTGAACATTGTTAGGTGGATATATATGTATGTGTGTGTGTATGTGTGTGTGTGTGTGTGTGTGTATATATATATATATATATATGCATGTCTGTTATTGATTTTACTTAAAGGCTAAGTATGGTTTAAGGTAATGTATTTGGTTACCAAGTTGACAAGGAGTGGACTGCGATGGTTAAGCTAATGTGTCAAGTCAGCCAGGAAACCGTGCCCAGCTATTTAGTGAAGCAAGCACTGGGCTAATTTTAATACCAGGGTATTTATGGTCTTTAGTTATCAGTGATTTTACTGCATAGATGGCTGATTACATTTATGATCAACCAGGGAGATTGCCATCAGCAATGACTGACATTTTATCCATTCAGTTGAATGCCTTAAAAGGGGAAGTGATTTCAGCATTCAGAGAGAATTTCCCAGCTCATCTTTGGACAGCCAGTGTCTCCTGGAAACTCATCAGGTATCTTCATTAGACTTTCATTTAGGTCCTGTTTGTAGCCTGTCTGCAGAGCCTGGACTTGTGCATCCCTGTGGTCACATGAAAGATTCTTATAAAAATCTCATGCTGTTTACAGATATCTCCTGTGAATTCTGTTTTCCTAGAGAACCTGATTAAAACATCCCTCATGCTCTAGATGTATGTGTGGGGCATGGGAGTGACCACAATGTGTATCACTGAGCCTGATGCAATTTTGTGTGTGTTCTATGTACCAACAGAGTCAGGGTGTACTCCTAGACTCATGAAGAAATCTGAGGCAAGAGGTGAGAAATGTTTCTTATTTCCTTTGAGATTATGATATTACACACACAAAAGAAACAGATTTAGAAAAAAAGATATTATCAAAATGAGGTGACTTGCACCCTGCAGACCTTTGCAAAATACATCACTGTGTCATTGATAGTTATGTCAGCCCTGGCATGTTGGACTATTTGGTTAAGTTTAAAGAAAACATAGAACATATGAAGTCAGGTTCCCTGTTACAAGACTATGCACACACCATCAGTCACCACACACACAACAAACCATGGCCTTATAGAGCTGTGTTAATAACAGGCTTATCTCACCTCTAGCTATATTAATTACTCTGGGAATGAATACATATCAAGCTGATCACATCAGATTTTCTTACCCAAATTATTTAGAAATGGTACTTAGATATCCCTTTTGGGAAGTCTTCCATGGTCATGTAACCTTGGGCCACATTTTGTCATGAACATTTTATGTGCCATGTTAAAAATTTGCCCAATACTCAGAGAGACAGAGGAATGAAATGGATGTGTAGGAAGAGGAAAATATAAACCCAAGTCTTTCCTGAGAGGACTGTGATGAAGAAAAAACATCTTTTTTTCCTGGTAGCATTCTAAAAATTGCTATATCTCCTTGATGCCTAGAAAATCTCATACAAAAGCAAAAGCAATTTATTCAAAAGGCAGAAGTAATGATATTATTTTTCAAAGAAAAGTCACTTCACATAGTGAACACCCCAAGAGTAAAATGAGATAAAATATAAATCAGCAATTTTCATAAGAAAATATACAAAGGACAACAAATGTTGAGAAATATTTATGTGAAGCAACAGAATACTTTTTAAGATATTAAATTAAAAACTTTTGGAACCAGCCATTGTTTTAGACTCTTTGTTGCTAAAGCAAATAACATGCAATGAGTTTTCATAAACAATGGGAGTTTACTGGCTCATGGTTTTCAGGCTAGTAGAAGTTCAAACCAAAGCATAATCAATGTGATGATTTCTCTCTGAAGGCTGTGTGCTCTGGGACTGGCTGCCAGTGACCCTTATCCTTGCACTTGACTGCCTGTCTTAGCTTCTGCCTTCTCTTTAAGATTCTGTTGACTTTCAGCTTCTGGCTGCTCCCTCTGTGGCTTTCTCCCTGTCTGTCTGACTCTCATTTTGTTTGTAAACTTCTCCAGCAATAAGATTAAAACACCTTGATAGAGTTGGGCCAAACCTTAACTGAAGTAACTTCATCAACAGACCTACTTAAAGTGAGAGCACACCCATAAGAATGTTTTAACTTTCAGAACATGTTTTTCTTCAGCACATAGTTCCAAAACTCAACATCAATCCTGGATTGGAATCTCAATATAACTCATAGTCACTCTTTAAATTTGGACAGGAACTGTATCATTCTAAATCTTAATATCTCCACCTATACCATAGGGACACCAGTATTCATACTTCTTATGAGGTTGATAAAATTTAAATATATGTTAGAAACTCATCATAGTTTCTATCTGTCAGTAAATGAATAGTTACCAATAACAATGAAATTAGGTCTAATATTTCTCCCTCTCAATTTTCTACCTCTCCATTTCACCATACTTTCTGGATTTCCATGTCACATTTCCACCAACTTCTTTCAATTACTTATCATTCTCCTTACCAATTGTAGGTTTGCACCCCTCTAATCAATATCCACATTGACTCTAAGAAATTTTTCAATGTTACAAAGGTGATCATCAAATTCAAATACATATAACAGCAATTGTTACACATTGGATAATTTAGCCAACATGGCATAGCTCAAATATAAGCTGAACTGTCCATAGCTGACCTGCCATCATCCCCTTTCACTGCAGTCCACCCTGAACCCATTGATGTCTAAGATATTGAGCTTTATTTGCACCTTCACCAGCACATCATATTTTCCATGCTCAGCACACCTATAACCCTGCTTCCCTAAGTTTAGGGGCTCTCCATTGCTCCATTTAGAATTTTTTCACTCTCTTTCCTTCTGAACTATACCAACTTTCCTTTAGGACAACCTGGAATAACCTCCTTTTGGACCTTATTCTTAACACCTCTATGGAAGATAGCTTCATCCCTGCACTGAATTTGGACGTTAAAGACTGAAATATACTGAAGATAACAGTATATTTATATATATTAACAGTGTGAAGAATGGCTTTCCTGGGGCAAAACACCAGAAGAAAGTTGATACATCATTATGTACTCACAATTTCAGAATAACACATTTACATTTCATTTGTAAACTACTTCTATTGATTTTTTATTATGGGTGATTCACCTTTCAAGGTTTATTTATATTCACAAACAAATACCCAGTTCCAGAACCACTTGTTGAAAATAATTTCTTTCATCATTGAATTGCCCTGGCATCTTTGTTGCACATCTATTAAACCTGTATGTGTGGGTCTATTTATGAACTCTGCATTCAGTCACATTGAAGTTTGTCTTTCTTTACATGAATTTGATGAACTTTTGATTACTGTAGCTTTACAGTCAATCTTGAAATCAGGTAGTGTGAGAATTCTAACTTTTTTCTTTCTCAAAATGGTTTATTGATTCTGTTTCCTACTCATTTCTTATAAATATTAGAAATGGCTTACCAATAGCTACCAAAGAAAGACTGCAGGAGTTTTTATTTGGATTTCATGACACTTGTCAATTTATTTAGAAAGAATGGATTTATTAATGAAATTGAAACTTCCAAATAATTAAATGGTGTTATTGGCAAAATACCCAAAAGGCCTCCAAAACCTGCTCCTTGGTGTGTGTGCCCTTCCCTTGAGTATGATTGAGAGGGTAAATATGATAGATTGCACTCTCATGTTTGCATTAAGCTATATAGCAAAGATTAAGGAATTCTGCCAATGGAATTATTGTTTCAAACCTATGACCTTTAGCTACTAAAAAGGGTGATTGCCTTGGGTGGCATTCACTTCCAAAATGAGCCACTAGGCCTTCAAATGCTAGTTGAGGATTATTTGAAGTTTCCTTAGGAATCTAACTATAGAAGTGCCATATGATCCAGCAACCCCACTGCTGGTTATATAGCCAGAAGAAATGAAAGCAGGAGCACAAACTGATTTATGAATGCTAATGTTCATAGTGGCATTATTCTTTATTGCCAAAATTTGTAATAAATGCAGCTGTCTATAATGGACAAGTAAGTAAGCAAATGGAATTTTACTCAGCTGTAAGAAGGCATGAAGCATTGACACATGTGAGACTATGGATGAATCTTGAAGATATTATGTTAAATGAAGTCAACCATTCACTGAAGGACAAATATTGCATAATCTCACTGATATGATTTAAGCATATTGAGCAGACTCACAGACACAGAGTCTGGAAAATAGACTACAAGTAAATAAGATGGGGGTAGTGAGTGGCGATCTGAGGGTTAATCTGAGCAGAACTTATGATAAGGCATAAGGGGGTTGTTCAACAGTAGATGGGGTAATGGTGGTGCAGGGATGTGAGTGGGTTGACAGCACTAGGGTGTGAGGGTGAGCATGGTTGTGGTAGTATGTTGGGTATCCAAGGAACTAGGGTGTGGGTTGGAGAAAGAAACAGGTAAACTCTGGAGATGTGGAGATCTGTGGTTGAAAATACAATTGTAGGAATATTCTTTTGGCAAATATGGCAGGGGAGGGTCACTGGTGCAGAGTGTCAAGGGTTAGGGGATGTGTGGTGAAGGGTACACTTTAGGCATGGGTCTATATGACATGAATTTGTTCATGTTGTCATAGGGTGTTAACTCATTGTTCTGGGACCCAGACAATAAACAAGAAAATATTAAACTCTAATCTTTGGGAATCCTGCAATGTTCTCAAAGAGAATGCCAAGAGTCACTCATGTACAAAGGAGGTGCTTAATGAAACAAACCAATACACCAAGTTGTATTAGTCAGCCAAAGGAGTGCTGATGCAAAATACCAGAAAACTGTTCACTTTTATAAAAAGGTAATTATTTGGGGTAGAAGCTTACAGTCACAAGGCCATGAAGTGTAAGTTACATCTCTCACCAAAGTCTGTTGACTCATGTTGGAGCAAGATAGCTGCCAATGTCTGCCAGGGTTCAGTCTTCCTATTTCTCTTAAGGCTCTATGGTCCCAGCTCTTTTCAATATCAACTGTAGGATGTGATAAGTTTCATCTTTTTCCTGGGGCTCATTTCTCTCTGAGGCCAGCTCTAGCTCTAGACCATCAGACTCTTTTTCTTCCTGGGGTTTCTGCCACATCTAATGATCTGTCTCACTTTCTTTCTTTCCTTCTGCATGTGTTTACTTCCCAGAACTCCAGCATCAAAACTCAAACTCTTTCCTCTACTGTGTGGTTTTCTATGTGAGTCCCCACCCAATAAAGAGCCAGAGCCTCAGTATCTTAGTGTCAATGCCAAATTAAAGCACTAGTTTTAATTTAATCAAGTAAAAATGAAATCTCTGCATTTAGTACACTCAAAGGGAATCAGAAGCTCAGAGAAAAAAGCCAGTGTACAAACATAATCAGTATTACTTTTTGGAACTTATCAATAATATCAAAATGCCTCACACATCCTCAATATTATGCATGTGAATATGAAACTCATTCTTGTGAGAAATGGCCTATTAATAACTAAGAATTACCTCCAAAAACCTCTCTCTAAGCCAAACTCATCATATAAGAGCACAACCTTTCCCCTGGAATGGGACATGAATCTTAGGGATGAGCTTCTCCAGTACTGAGGAATTAATACCAAGCAACAACCAGTGATGCATTTGGAAAAAGACCTTGGCCAAAAGGGGAAAACCTTAAATACAAAAGAGTTTTTGAAGCTGAGATTTCAAAATGAGTCAGGAGTTCATTCCAGATGTTACACATGTCTCAGGCAGATATCACTATCTGCATCTATAAACAAATCCCTATTTGAGGGGTGCTCCTTAGGTTACTAGAGACATCCAGACACTATAGGCAAGATACACAACCCATTGAATTCAGCACCCCATTGGTGGGCCTTACATTGGAATATATGAGTACCTATTTTCATAATGTAATAGAGTTTGACTCATTTGCAATTTCCCTACATAAGATTTTTCCACCACTAATTTTTGAGCCTATAATTAGCACTATACCCATTAAATATATGATTCAGTGACTTAAATCTATGGTCGGTTCATATGCTTGTTGAGCCCTGAATCTCAGAAGAATAGCAGACAACATCAATTCTCCAGTTCATCTCAATCACCCAAGACAGCTAACAAAATGATGATGATGGACAGCCCCTATTATAAAAAACAAAGTATGTACAAATGCAAGCAAAATAGTTCCTTCCATCTGCCTCTTCATATATAAACCCCCAGATATAGAAACTATGAGAAAAGAAGTTATAGACAAATATTTCTAATTAATATAGATGCAAAAATATTCAACAATATACTTGTAAATCATATTCAACAACTCATTAAAAGAATTATGCACCACGATCAAGTGGGTTTTATCCCAGGTATGGAGAGCTGGTTCACACGGGAAAATCAATCAATGTTAACACACCACATTAATACATCAAATAAGGAATTTCACATGATATTCATAATGCAAAAAAGGCATTTAACAAATTCCAGCATTATTTCTTGATAAAAATATTTAGAAAAGTAGAAATAGAACAAAACTTTCTCAACATGAGAAAGGGAATATACTCACACACACACAAAACCCTGCTAGAATTGTTCTCAAATGTGAAAGAATGAGAGATTTCCCACTGAGATAATGAAAAAGTTCAGGATGCCCACTGTCACCACTGTTATTAAATATTGTGCTAGAAGATCTAGATAGAGCATTTAGGCAAGAGAAAGAAGTAAAAGGAAGCAAAATTAGAAAGGAAGAGGTAACACTTCTTGCACTTAGTCCCAAGAATACTATAAAAAAGCTGCTAGAACTAATAAATGTCTTCAGCAATAAAGTGGGATAAATGGTTAATATGTAAAATTTATAAGAATTCACAGTCCAAAATGTAAAATATAATGTAAATCACTGACCATGGTTAGTAGCAATGCTTCAATATTTGTACATCAATTGTAACAAATCTACCATCCATATGTAAAATGTTCTTAATTAGGGAGAGGGAAGATGTTGGGTATAGAGGAAACTCCTATATTCTGTATGTGACTTTTCTGTAACCTAAATCTTCTATGAAGACAGAATGAAAACACAAGATACTGAGGGACTATATGGAAGGATATGTCACTGTACATACAAGACAACAGGTCTTACAGTAATAAATGATATGAAGTCAAAAATAGTTTATATTATTTCAATTTTTTTATATTTTGTATTTTATTTGTTATATTTAAAACTATCATTATTATTTCATTTTTTCATTAATCTTATTTGGTTATTTTGTTGGTTTCATTTTTGAAGAAGTTTTGGATCACTGAATGGTCATAACTGTGGCAGGGGACGATCATTGGTGCAGGGAGTCAGTGATCGGGGATGCACGGAGGGTTTCACCTGAGGCATATTGCTAAGGCATATGAATGTGTTTAATTGTTCATGGGGTATTGTCATGGTTGGTGGAGACACCCACACGGTAACTGAAAGAATATCAAATTTCCATCCTAGAGAACTCTGCCACTTTCTATAATGGGACACCAAGAATCCCCTGAGTACAAGGGCAGTGACTAGTGAAGGAGGAAGGACCATTGACAGGCCCTTGATATTGATGACTGTACTTAGGAACCCTTTCTGCTGAAATTGAAACTTAGCCCAGTATTATAGATTGCCTAAGAGTTATCTCCTGAGACTGTACTTACTGCTAGTAATTGGCCTCTCTCTAAGCCAAGTTCAGCATATTAATTCATTATCTTCCCCCCAGTGTGGGATATGACAGACAGGTATAAGCCTCCCTGAAACCAAGGGATTATTACCAAGTGCCACCTAGAAATGCACTTGGAAAAAGACCTTGACCCAAAGGGGGAAAAGGTAAATAGAAATGCATTCTTTTATTTATTATATATTTTTTCTAAAAGATACTTAGATTCCATAAACTGTTACATTAAAAAAATATAAAGAATTCCCATATACTTCACTCCCACACCTCCCACTTTTCCCCATATTAACAACTTCTTTCATTATTGTCATACATTCATTGCAATTGATGAACACATTTTGGAGAATTGCCACTAATGTTGGACTATAGTTTACATTATGGCTAAGAGATTTCAAGGTGAGTCAGCATAATATTCCAGAGGTTACATATATGCACTTCTCAGCAGGATCTCATTGCTTAACACAATAAATAGTGCCTCAAATAGAGGGGCTCCTGAGGGCTCTAGAGACATCCAGACTCTATACCCAGGGCAGAGAGTTCAGGAGTTTTGCATCCTGCCAGTAGGCTCTACTTTGTAATATATGCTAACCAGTGTGAGAGAGTTGGGCTCATTTGTGATTTCCCTATTCATGGCACTTCTGTCTCTTCTATTTGAAACTATAATTATTACTAGACTTGATATGTGTATTCCAAAAGACTTGAATCTTTAGGCTTTCCATTTGCCAGTTGGGCCCTGAATCTCAACAGAGTTGCAAGACTGTTCTCCATTTCATTGAACTCCCCCAGAACAATAAGAAAGTTGATGATGATGGACAATACCCATCTCAAGAAACAGAGAGTGTCTGCAACTGCAAGCAAGATAGTCTCATCTGTCTCATGTGATGTAAACTCCCTCTCAATTAGAGGCAGAGTGGGCATCCCCATCCCAGAATCCTGAGGATTGGGGAATGAACTATGGACTAAAGTAGACTTAAAGCTATTGTATTACAGACTTATTATTATTATAGTAATGGAAGAATGTTTATTGTCGATGTGGAGGTAGTGGCCATCAGAGGTTCTGAGGGGAGGGAAAGGGAAAATCAGTTGTAGTATGGGGGCATTTTTGGGACTTTGGTATCATCCTTAATGATATTGCAATGATGGATATAGGCCATTATATGTTCTGTAATAATTACAATTTTTTTCTGGACAAAGAGTAAACTATAATGTAAACTATAATCCATTCTTAGGGGTAATCTTCCAATATGTGTTCATCAATTGTAACAAATGTACCACACTAATGAAGGATTTTGTTAATATGGGAAAGTGTGGGATGGGTAGGGAGGGAAATATAAGTGAATCCCCTATATATTTATGTAACATTTATGTTATGTAAAATATAAAAAATAAAATAAAATAAATTTAAAAAAAACTTAATATGCAAAAACAGTAGTGCTTAATATGTGAAAACAGTATATTCAGGAAAAATATTTCTTTTGCAATAGTGACAAAAAATCAAATATTTAGGAATAAACTTAATCAAAGATTTAAAGAATCAATATGCAAAAGCAACAATAAATTTCTAAAAAAAACAAAGACTTATATAAAAGGAAGCACATTCAATGCTCACAGGTTAGAAAACTAAATATTTTGAATACGTCATTTTTCCAAAATTGATTTATATATTTAATGTAATCTCAATCAAAATTCCAGTAGCTTTGTTTGCACATATGGAAAATACAATTATCAAATTTATTTGGAAAGTTAAGGGGCCCTCAATAGCCAGAAATATCATGACAAACAAAAACAAAGTAGGAGGACTCTAACTTTCTCTTTATAAAGCATATTAGAAAGCTACATTGATAAAAAAGCATGTTACTTGCCTAAAGATAGATATTTTGAACAATGGCATCAAATTGAGACTTCAGAAATAGTTCCTTACATCTAATATCAATTGATTTTTGACAAGTCATCCAAATCCACTCAACGTTGACAATACAGTCTATTCAATAATTGATACTCAGGTATCTGGATATCCATACCAATTGGAAAAAAAAAGAGGACACCTGTCTGACACCTCATATAAAAATTAACTAAAAATAGATCAACAGTCTAAATATAAACCTGGAACCATAAAACTCCTAGAAGAAAATGTAGGGAAAGATCGTCAAGATATCATGGTAATGTCAGCCATTTTACATCAGCATATACCACGCAGAACTGTGTGGGAGAGAGGGTGATCTATGATGTGAAATGCGGTCTATGCTTGATGGCAAAGCCACAGGATGTGTATATCCATTGTGGGTGATGTCCCACACTGATGAAGGATGTTGGTGTGGGATGTTGTGGGAGGTGTGGGAGGTGGGGAACATGGGAATCCTTGTAATTTGTGAGTAATAATTAGGTAATCTAAGCACTTTAAATATA